>BJBW01007773.1:3748-28455 GCA_004320125.1 Scolopax mira
GACAGCAGGAGTATTTGTATTTCAGTATTTGGCAGCTGTTCAGCAATCCAGAGAGAACCAGTAATTTCACCAGAATTTGTCACAGATCAGTGCCGATATAAAAAGCAAACCAGTCATAGATAACAGCAGACTTAAGACCGTAACTGTAACCTTTGATTACTAAGTCACCCAGAACAGTTATTTCTCCAGAAATAGTCTGAGGTACATGCACATATTTATAACAGATTCACATAGTACGTGCCAGCTCTATTTTGTCAGCATTACTGAGTTCCATACTAGAGGAAGAGCTCGTAACACCAGTCTTATTCTCACACCTATGCTTTAAGAAATCAGTTTCAGTTAGTCTGAAGTTAGTTGTGAAAACATGCCCAGCCTTTGTAAACTACTTTGACAGCTCTATGAAAGGCCAGAATTTATCCAAAATATAGATTGGATATATATTTTGAATTATGACTAGTAAGAGACTGGCACCTGCACATTTAATTAGGTAGGAATAAACTACTTCCATGCAGTCAAAGTTCACTGAAGAACGCAATGCAATGATATAATTAAACAGTTTGCAGATACTAAAGGTATTTTAATCCGGAGAGTTGCTTCCGTTCTGTACCTAATTTCCTTATAAGAGTTTTGAAAAGAAATCTGAACTAAAACAGTCCGAGAAGAACAATCTGAAGTTGATTCTCCTCAAATTCTATCAAATAAGAGTGTAGGTTAGTGAGGAGGGGTTCACCTATATTTGAACACCAAACTTAAGCCCATCTGCATAGACTCTGGTTTCTTTCTTTTCATGACAGCAGCAATTATTTCTGGTTGTAGGAATAACTCAGAGAAGAGCAAGTTATTGTGGAGAGAAAATATTTTTTAAATTTTTTTTTAATTTTTTTTCATTCAGAGTTCACATCTCTAAGCAGTATCGTAAGACATTCTGGGAAGCAGGCAGTTATTTTCCCTGGAAGTTTTCCCAATCTGTATTTACGACGCACAAAGCACATACTTGTGTTGAGTTGCTTAGAACACAACCCACTGCTTCCCAGAATATTAGACCAAAGGCCACAGTAAGCTCTCTGAAACTGGTACACCAAATCCTATTGCTTTCCCTTCCCCTTCTTCCTTGTAATTTTATTTTTCTTTTTGAGAAAGATGTATTGCTACAGCCATTTTTCATTATGGTCTTCAACAACTAATTAAAAAAAATTACACTGAGGAAAGGCTTCATATATTTGGGATTCTGTATCTAAATTAAATTGACTAAGATTTAATAATTCAGATGGAAGTAAATGAAAAACTTTCTAGCTGTTCAGTACATTAAGTTTACCTGGGTCACACTAATCAGAGAATGTTTTAGCTGGATTAAGGTCACAACAGTAACAGAGATAATTAGCCATCATTTTACATATAAAGTAAATCAAACATCTGTCATCAACATCTGTTCAAATATTTTATTTTAGTACTTTTAAATATGTTTTAATACAACAAAGATATAAAACAATATATTAATTCAATCTGAGTTTAGAATCAAAACAATATTTACTTATTTACAGTACTCACTTTAAACTTCACTGGCATACCTTCTAACCATTAGGTAATACTATTTTCTCTGTTGGAACAAAACTGAAGTCACTGTTCAGCGTGAAAAGTCATATTTCTACAACCCTATTATGTTAAGTACCATGTACAATGCAGTTTGTGGTTTCTCACATTTGACAAATTTCTCCTATTTGACAAAACTAAATTGAAAGAGGAAAAGTAGGTTACAGTTAGTCTTTCTAACTACGCAGTCACTGGGCTAACGGGGTGGGTTATCGTGCTCCACATTTATCATCTTAAAGAATTACACACCTATTACAAACTGGCTTTAAAAATGTGCATGTCACTGAATTAAGTACATAATACTCACTGTAAATTTCCTACAATACAAGCGGCAAATATGCAGGAAACTGCTATAACGGAAAGTTCAGAGTTCACAATACTATTGAGTTGGAAGGGTTGTGAGAGGCTGCTTTTCTTCATGTAACGAAGACAACATCAGCAGGCTCACTGCAAAGGATTTTTTTTTTTCTTTTTCCCCCAGAAATACTGTTTCAATTAGAATAGTGACAATATCAAAGATACATCAGCAATAGTGATCTGTATGAACCATCAGTGGCCTACCAATTAACCCTGGGCTGATAAAGTCCAGGCAGGCAAAATAAATCCAAGGGTAAGCTGGCTCCCTGCTAGGACTCCTGCCAGATACACTTCCGTCTTGACAAGACTATGATGGGCTTTGTAGTTACAGGTTAAGTTTTTATAAAAGTATCCTAGATTATCCAAAAAGCCCAGAAGCAATATTGTCCATAGATTACAACAAATTCTCCCCAGAACTCTCACTTCAGTAGAAACTACATGGAAAGGATGAAAAACTATCATAGTTGTTATAGGTTACTTTTCTTATTCTCCAGGTCCACAATATCTATTTTTTTTTCTTTATTCTAAGACATCTGCTATTTCTTCAAATATTAAGACTCAGCTCCGCAATAGTTTTGGTGCTTGAAAAGCTAGTGGACTCCTGCACATCAGAAAAAATATCTAAAGAAAAAGAATAAAGGAACAAATGTAGCTCTGAAGTACGCAAGCACTGCTTAAAAAAGAATGCAGGGAGATTGCAAAATATTTGTACTGCTGTCCGAGTTCAACACTCCCCTCCCTCCCCTCAATACTCTTTTTGGAACTACATGCAACACAGCCAGACAGAAGGCTATAGAAACCTGTGCTTTTGTCCTCATTGAGGGGTTTCAATACTTCCAAATAACCTTATTTAACATGCTTGCATCAAAAAATAACTATTTTTTTTTCAAATCATTTGACTGACTTGCTTCTTATGGCAGGTAACTATCAAGAGTTTCTTTTGATGCTTTTTTTTTTTTTAACAGATTTATTCTCTCAGAATCCAATTAAGTAGTAATTTCTTTGAAATTCAACAGGAATGTACCACACACAGCACCTCCTTGGCCTTATCCAAGAAAATGCTCATATTAAAGCAGAAACCCTCACTAAAGTCAGTATTTAGTGATTTGCTTGAAGTGAAACGTGTCATTTGCTTCATCACAAGCGGTATATTTCCAGGAGCCAATTCTTGCTGGTCTTGGACATTGAAACACTTCAGGCCTATCTACATTTCCACACCAACACTCTGTTAAAAGTGTTGTTTGCCAGAGGACATGAAGATAATTAACATATACAGAAGTTTTCTACATCGTTATTCAGGAACAGCTGGAGAAACCTTCCTTAAAGATCCTTCCAAAGGCTTTTGTCAGCGTGATCAGAATTTGCTAAAACACCCATCTATGAAAGCATAATTTCTGTATGCAGGTGTAATGTCATAAAACCACTAGTTTAAGGGATCTTTCCAAAAAGGAAAAACTAAAGGCAAAAAGCCTAGGAAAGCTATTCGAAGAAGCTGTGTCACAAGGTACAAGGGAAAAATAAAAAAGGAGGGGGAAAAAGAGGGGAGATTGCTTCTGTCTATCGCTTTCAGATACGTGCATACATATCCCCAAACTGATGATAAGGAAGAGCTGAAGACTATCCTCAAGCTACCAAAAAAATGTGACCCTCCCCCTTCTTTTGTATACCTGGAGTTATTCAGTTAAGACTTTTCTACTTGATTACTTTGTGCACTAATGTGTCTGGACACTTGCTGATATCATACAATAATTCGCTCCTTTCTCCGAATCCAGGTCCCACAGACCACAGAAGATGGTTTTGTTCTGCACTGAACAGATGCAGGAAGTTAAAGGACAGCAAAAAGGCTGGTGTGTGAACACAAGGGAGGAGGACAACCCTGAACACCTTCAGCATTAAATCCAAGGCCCAACGCTTCTCTCCTGCCTTTATTTGAAAAGGATTGTTAGCAGCAGAGAAGCAGCAAAATGCTTTTAAAACACTGACTTTTTGAAAAGGAGGCACAGAATTTTAAGCCTGTCAGTTACTTGCAAACTATTTCCATCTAATTAACAATAAAGCTTACATCACCAGCTTTACAGAATGACCTGGGCTCTATTGCATGTCAAATCAGATTTTTTTTGTCTTCTATTGATTTCAAACATTCCTCTTGCATGTTTATAGAAGGACAAAATTAACTTCCCAAATGAAGAGGACAATTTTCTTGACAATGTTTTAACTCACTTCAATGCTCACAAAAGTTAACCTTTGTGTATTATTTTTCTTGGACTCAGGTATTTAGCATCAAGAGGAACAGCACAAAAGAACAAGCTTCCTTTAAAAAACACTGATAGGCAATCCTGATTTAAAACACAGATTTACTTAGAATTTGAAAAATTAAATTAGAACAAAGAGAAAAGCCTTATGTTTCAAAGTACATGAACTTCATTTAAAAAAAATATATTGAAATGATAGCTTTACTTTATGTAAACATTGTTACACAGAGCTGTCCTTGAAAATTCTCCTGCATGTCTAAGTTGCAAAATAATTTTTCAAGGTCAGATACAGCTATGCCACTTTGCACTGACACGGTTCTCTTCAGAATCAACAGCTTTGCAAATTTAATTGCATCCCTCTCCACATGCTACAACTCAGAATACGATCCTGCCCATCCCAAGAACAGATGCTTTCCTAGAGTTTAAAAAAAAAAAAAACGCATTCATAGCTGTATGTGCATTGCAAAGGCAAATATAAATTAACAAATAGAGCTCTTTGATTATAAAGTCTCAAGAGGAATGTTCAGATTGCTTTTCTGAAATCAGAAAGGCAACAACAGCAAATGAGAAGTCTTAAAATCTTTCAGAAAATTTTATCTTTAAGTGTAGGCATACTCCCCCAGTTTGGATGGGAAGAGCCATTGGGCTATGGCAGATTGAACAATATAGAATTACACTTGCTATTTTGCTTAAAAATTGGAATGTTACAAATACAAAAGTCTGCAGAATAGTACAGCATATGTGTGCTCAATACAGTTGGCAGAGATACTCCGAGAGGCACAATTCCTCTGTGGAATAGGAGCTAAATAAAGTTACAAAAGTAATATACTGCTAAGAGTGGAAGATAGTCAAGTTAGTACAACCCAGGTTTATAAAAGGAACATGGTGCAGCAAGGAGTAGCCCACAGAAGGGTACAAACTTCCAAATACAAAACTCTCTTGCAAAATTCCAAAGGGATTATTTTCCAGGCAAACATAAGTATGTTGTGGCCATTAAGTCAGTTTGTACCAAGCTGGAAATGCTTCCAGTGGCTTTCCAAGGCTGATTTACACTACCTTTTGCACACACCACCTATTCTGGAATTGCAGTAACCAAATTAAAAGGTCTGTAAGATTTTTTTATGATTTTCATCCTTTGCCTATCAGTTTCCATCTAGCATAAATCTAATTGCAAGCCTCTACAGCCAATGTTAGCACTGTCCCCTTACAAACCACCACGGGAATAAGGGATCACCAATGGCATTACCCTTGCTTACAGGTTATGGACTCAGAGTGTTGGTTTGGGGTTTTTCGGGGGTTTTGTTGTTCTTTTCTATTTATTTTTTAAAAAAAAAACAACCAAAACTCAACTGCTTATGGTACTTTCTGAGGGTAGTAAATGAGCAACTTAATTTAAGAACTAGTCTCTTTTCATGTTTGTTAAAAGAACATATACTCTGTGTGGTTTTATATATAGATATATAAACAAATATACTGTGTATATATATATCCAGAGACATTCACCATATTGTTGACACCAGAGTGCTAAAACATCAATATGAGCACTATTTCCAACACTCACTATTATTACTTTTCCTGAAAGAGCTACTACATGCATTTTCCCCATCCATTTATGGGACAGTAAGATATATGAAGATAACTGTTCTGTTTTTCCAATGTTAAAGAGCTGCTCCTAAAAAGCATGCACAGGTTTGGGTATAAAGCAATTAAAACCACGCAGAAAAGTTATTTTGTGGCTTTAAACTCACTAAAGCTAAATTAACTTTACTTTCATTGGATGTAGCATTTACTTTAACTCATTTATTTAAACACAAAAGGGAAAACTTCCAAGTGCTAGAACAACCATGTAGACAACTGATAGACTAGACTAAATAAGCTCTCATTAAAAAAATCATCATCACTGCATAGCCACAAGGCAGACTCCTTTTTGGCAACCTGTACACAGACCATTTATACTGTCAATTATACTTTAAGACTTGTTATTTTACAGTTAAGAGACCCTTTTAGCAAGGAACTATACTGCTTTCCTCATTATGACACAGTACTCCTCAATCCTTACGCATCCACAGTTTGAGAATTACATTTTATGACCATTTTCAAAGAAAATCCTCGTAAAGTTCTAATTTTTTAGTCAGTATATGTAAAGGCTGGCATGTCAGGTAACGGAGATTATTTGGACCTGTAAAGGGCATATTATACTCAGTACAAGCACATGTTTGAGGTTACAGTTACTTAAACATCCACACAGAACCTTACTAAAGGCAACAATATTCTGGTTCATAGTCATGTTTTACTGACAGCTTTTACCGGTCCCTGCATTGTTTTCTATCAAAGCCACAAGAAAACAAAACACATCCCTGTGATGTACAGGAACCCCACTATATGGCTAAGAATCTAAGAAACAAGACAAAGAGGAGGAGATCACAGAGTGAGGAGAAGAATCTGACTTTGCATCCCCTTCCCGCCTTGTAAGATCTTAGTCATAACACTTCATAAAAATCTGAATTGACCCCCACACTCTTCAGCCAATCAATCTTTTCAGTATAGTAGGTTTTGAAAAGGGCCAGCAATACTCATTGGGAACAGTACCATTAACGTTGCATTCAAAAAAAGAAAACATTGGAAACCAGATCCTTGCTCTCCTGCTCTGTTGATAGGCTCTAGTATTAGCCAGCGTGTGGTAATACAGGAAGAGTCTTGTAGTGATGTAAAAGGCAATGAAGACATCTATAGAATAATGTTCATGTGCAGCCAAAATGAAGAAGATTCCAAAGAGATTCAGGACCCAGGATAAGGTATGCAAGAAGTTCCAGCTCCTTGGCGTATCTAGGAGAAAACAGAGATGGACTCACCTCAAATGTCTCAAAAATCTGGATCATTATGAAATCCGAGTCTAGACATTGCAAGTTCTTATAGAGATTTTTCATGCAAATATGTGAGGAAGTTACTGTTTTCACTTGGAATTTTTGTTTACATTTACAAGTCAAATAAATCCAATGACAACAATAACAGAAGTTATAAACATCTATCACTTTGTGACTCCATTTACGGATACAGCTATTATGCATCTCTGAACTAACAGAGCATTCTAAAATAGTTTAGGACCACGCAAAGCAAAATTTTGTTCAACCAACTTCTTTTAGTGAAAATTCTGCCTTTTCCAGGTAGTAAGGGGAAATATGTCACAAAGCATACATTATGCTGTTACTGCAATTAATCCATCATAGATGAACTCTAATTGGTTTACTAGATCACATATCAAATCCCGCTTTTATTTATAGTGGAGTACTATTGTTTTATATACTCTCACTCATTAAGGTGTTTGGCATTTTGGCTTTATGGATGATTACTGAGTTTACAGCCACCTCGCCTAGTATTTCACCTGATGGGCCAGTGGCAGATACCTAAGGAAGGCTGTAGGAACAGACAACCATAAATATCTTCCCTCACGTTCTCCTAGTAGCAAGCTAGAAGCCTCTCTAATTTTCTTGGCTCGTGTTCTTTCACAAGTGCCTTATTCACCCTTCTTATCTGCAAGGGAACTGTCCCAAACCTGAGGAAGAGCACAGCAATCTGATTTTATATTTGTTTGCTCTCATGTTACACTCTGACCTTTTTGAGGAGGTCAAGCAGCAGAGATTCTCAATACTTAAAAGGACATATAAGTATTTACACTCTCACCCCCTTGAGTGACAGCAAGCAGTACATATCCTTAAGGACATTTAAGTATTGACACTCTGTACTTACATTCTGTGACAAAGAAGTTGAGCATGGTCAGGACGACAGTGTGGCCACTGAACATATAATCTCCACACGTATGAACTCCAGTCAGAGTCATTCCAAAACCACTCCATATTGCAAATGCCCGCTGGAGTTTTGCCCAAACATTGCCATACAACTAAAAGACAGTGACATTAATCGTTAGTAAGTTCCAACCCCACTGCTCAGACAGTAGGTCCTTAAAGTTAGCTGTATTGCACTATGTATGCTTAATACCATTTATCATGTTGGGTCTTTTATTAAAATGCAGGTTAGTACATCTTTGGGTTTTATTGTGGCAGCGAGTCACATTAGTAACTACAATTACTAATTGTATTCATCATACCTCTGATGAATACTGGAATTTAGAGCAAGTATTTTATTGCAAGTGATTTATACACAGAGTCTGCTGTATTCAACCTCCCAGTGTCATTGTCAAGCTTCCAATATATTCAGCTCAAACCTCTTCTAACTAAAAGTTAGGATAAAACCATAGATTCCCATGTTCTATGGAATATCTCTTATTAGAAGGGGGAAAATAATAGTGTTTTGGGGTTTTGTTGTTGGAGTTTGGTCTTTTTTCTTTTATTTCTTCAAAAACGTGTACCCAATAAGACAAAGAAGTTATTATTCCACTTTCAGCCTTTCTTCCTAAAGTCAGTATGTTAAGCATACACTTCCCCGAGGTATTCTCCCTGGTTTATGTTCTGAAATATTCTGTACATCCTTCCCCAAGTAATTTTCACCTCTCCAAAGTATCAAGTGCTTCTAAGACCCCCAAGGATGCTTGGCAATTAATCAAGGGGAGTGAAAGGTAACAGGAGAAACAACACTGGTCTTATAAACACATTTCTAACATTATGGTCACAATAATCTTAATCGTATCTTAAATAAAATAAAAAAAAATAAAAAGGAAATGGGGAAAAATGACGTAAAGGCAAAGTTTTTACCTTTCCAGTACACTGCAAGTGTTGTCCTGGCACAGAGAGTGAGGTAACAAACATGGTAATACAACGTAGTAAGAACACTGTCCCCATGAGGCTGCACAGTCTTCGCAGAAGTATAGATCTGGGAAAAACACACAGGACCTGATTGCAAGAATCCTAATATATTGTAATTTTAAATTAGGAAAGCTACAATAAAAAAACCACATTTATCCTCACCCCAATGTAATCCCAAGAAGTACCTTCATCATTGCCACAAGTTTCACAGTAAAAAATTTTTATTTATTTTTTTAAAAAAAAGTAGTACTGTAAAGGCATGGTTCCATGTGACAGGGTGAGACACTGTAGCAAGTCACCAAAAGGTAAAGCTCATAAAGCTCCACTCCTCTGCAGCCACGCTTGTACTAGCTTTGGCACTCATACCTTCTGTTGGCAAACAGATAAAAACCAACAAACTGGTAAAAAATTAACTTAAAATACGCACGCACAAAAAAAGGGGTTTCTACCCTTCAGTGACAGCAAGCTGCCAGGCTGGTTCAGTCATCCTGTGGAATTTAATTCTTGTAGGATTTTCTTATATTCAAAATTTTTATAGTATGAGAGTATATAGTGACAAATCTCTGAAATACATATGTTCTGAAGGAAATTACGTAAAAATCTGCTAGAAAAGTAAATTCACATAACTCTTCTGTAAGATTCACAAGTCACCATTCTTAATTAAATCCTCCCTAATCCATTTTAACAAGGACATACTAAAAGCTTACAAGATTTTTACTGAATGGAAAGTCTTAAACAACCATCATCAATTCTTGTTACAGCCCGTTTGCTGAATCAAAAGTACTAGTTAGTTTGAATTTTATATATTGTACCTGTGTTTGTGAAGTAGAAGAACCAACAGCCAAATGTAGCAAAGAATTACACCACATACTTCAGTCATAGCAAAAGCCCATGGTATCCTAGGGACACTGAAAAGGACAAAAGAGGGAACAGAGCAAGAAAGTTAACTTACAATACAAAGGCTTAATTTTTCTTTCTAGTCTCAACATTGAGAATAAAAGCATATAAAGTTCTAACTACAAAACTAACTTGCATTCATCTGACAATAGTTTAAACTACAAACAAAAACCGCTTTATTACACTGAATTAATTCATTTTTGATTACATTATCTCCCTTTTAATCATTTATTTTCATCAGATAAAGAATTCACTAATTCAAAGAAAATCTCTAGTATAGTCTCTTAATTTACATGTGTGATTTACTAACAGGATGTGCTCCTCCACCACTGTTTCCCAACAGCCTTTTTCATTCTGACACAAATTTACATCATGTTAATTATGCTGCCTGTGCTTGTAAGAATGCTATGTCAACACAATTAATGAAATGCTGCAAAGCCTAAAATCCTACTTGTAATGAAACAAAACTGCAAAGAGAAGTGTTAGGTAAAATAAAAATTGTTTTCAAAGTTAGATTTCCGTGATAATCACTGTATGCAACCCTTGCTCATCGAAAGATTTTAAAACTTTCTTGCACACATATGGCACCAGTAAAAATTTCCACTCTGCAGTTTCACCAAAGTACAGATTGACAGACTCCAAGAGAGGCTACTCCTCATAGTTTGTGTTGCCCCTGATACAAAGGGGTAGCAAAGTGCTGCTCAAATGCTGGCTTTGTACTAATCCCCTCGCATTGTTCCATGAGCTGCTGCTTTCTGGCCTCCTCATCCTGACCACTGAAAACCCCAGCAGTGCCCTGGGAACAAAATCCAGCAATGTCATAGCTCCCGTTCTCTTTCCCCTCCTTCCGCTCTGCTGGATGTGGTCCATCCTTGCTGAGTTATAGCTAAATTTATGGGGAATTCTGCATGCTTACTCAAATAATTAGACTCCTACTGACTTCATGAAAACCATTAATGAAAATAGAAATTACTGTCGGGAATAAAGAGAACACAAAGATGAAACTGTTTATCTTGTTCTTCAAAACTCTCTAGGCAATAAGTTCTCTATTGCACGAGTGCTTCAAGGTGGGTATTTATCCTCCATTAAATCTGCAGTCAATAACTAGAACTTCACCTTTGCTATTGTGTCTTTTTTTCTACCTGGAATACTTTTTTTTAAAAAATGAGCAAGCACTGCTTAAGCCACGCCAGTGTTTCAGTACAGATACTCTATTGTCAAAAAGACAGTGGTCTATTCAGTCTACATCAGAGTTTCCCGAAACCAATTTCAACAAATTGACAGTGGGGAGACGGCAAAAATACAGTATGAATGCTATTCCTTTTCAATTTCCTTGCTTGCTGGCAGACAAAAAAATTCCTTCATTAATATTTTTTCCTGTATCACAACACGTTAAGCTTCAAAGCTGCATCTGGATTTCATATCCACACCATCTGACCATCACCTTGTTACCAGAATGAGAGGATGGACAAATTAATCCCTGTGTTGTGATTGTAAAGAATTAAATATAAACTAGGTAGCACAACAGCTCAATTTGTTTGCCCCTGAGAAGACTAAATTTCTGCATCTAAACATAAACATTTCAATCTTAGCAGAAGGTTTTACTACACTACTATTTTGCAGAGTCATCTTCAAGAGCACACGAAACTTTGAGAACTAAGAAAAAATATTTAAATTTGGTTTTAAAAGAAAAATTTCTTACCTATCTAGAAATATGTCTGGCAGAGGTGGATATGTTTGCATGTCAGGTACTCGCTCGTGTACTATAACCATAACGAATGATGTAAAGCCAAACACTATGAAGACGTACACACAACTTAAAATTGTCTTCCAATACTCAGGGTCCAGTCTTCGCGTAGAGTGTTTGTTTTTGCCATTTGCATATTGATACTGATCACCATTCAAGTCAGTAATTGGTCCATCATAGTCCCGAGGTACTTCGCCATTACAAAACCAATCTGTGCTCTGTAGCGAGCCAACGCTTGGGCACGTTGTGCCAACGTGAGTGTCACTGTTGTAACCCAGCTCTTCTAGGACATCAATATGTTGCTTCTGCAGCTTGCGTATGGACAGCATGAGCCTTTTGATGTCCCCCAGGACTTTGATTTCCAAAGGAGGGGATCGTAAGTCATATTCTGTGAGTGTCAGCAGTGTGATTCCATCTAGCCTGTGTCTATTGCACAAAACATCCACGTATTCACAGAAGCCTTCTTCCTTCAGCCACCTCGCCACGTTCTTGGTGGTCCAACGTCGAATGCAAAGCTGGTTGTTGCCTGCCATCATCCTCCACTATCAGCCAACAAAAATGACCTGTTACGTGTTGGAGAAAGAGAGAAGACCTGAACGTTAATAAAGACTACTAAAATGTCAACTTATTTTGTGCAATTTTAGGTGCTTAATTAGGCAAAGACTTTTCATATAAGAGCCCGCTAAAAAACAGACACGAAATTTGTTAGGTAATATAAAAATGCTTTTTAAACATTTTTTTAGTCAAGCAAAACCAAATTAAGATTATCTCACTTGTTCCTAAATAGAAATTTAAAGCCACCAAGAAGGAGACTATTTCCTAAATGCACCCAGTCTACATTTTTTTCTTTTGTTAAAAAAATAAATCAGAATTTGTTAATTACACGAGGCAATGAAACCTAAAGATTACTCTGCTAAAGTAGCAGCTTAATCATTAGTATTTTCAACGGTTTGCAGTTCATAAATTAAGCAAGAAAGTATAGCCAACAGCCACGTAAAGCTGAGTTAAAGCTAAAATAATACATTGCAATACAGGTCCAATACATTCCACTGTTTTAAAATATATATACATTGAAGTTTTGGTGGCATGATATTCACACACACGCACACACACTCCCCACTCCTCCAAAGTAAACTTAGGACTAGGTATCTACGATAATATTGACTTGAGGCATCTTAGTTGAATGCTGGTGACACAGCCACCATATTTCTATATTTGTTTGATCTCAGTAATTTAGATAGATGCTTATTATATTGTGAATCCTTTAAAATATTCATCTTTCAAAATAACATAAGTAGAAACTCGGCTTTAGGTTTAATTCCAAAGCATCTTTAAAAGTGATGTGGTTACCTGTAACAACATAACACACCAAAATCAGAAAAGATGTATTCCCTTCATACAGATTTCTCAGTTACTGTTTCTTGACCCTAGTCACATGGAGGTGACAAGTCATCAGAATAACTTTGAACAACAACCAGAAAAAAATAATATTACATGGAACACTTGAAAAACCTACGAAAGGCAACTAGTGATGTAAAAGTAATAAAAAGCTTATCCAATATTTAAGACCCACAGCAGTACAGAATGGATTTGTGCATAATTTATATTTGGTGCCTTATGTACAGCTACCATCTGAAAACCAGCTACAATTTCACAGCTCTTTTGTGCTCAAAAAACCAGTCTAATTAACTAGAATGCTTCAATCATGCCAACCAAATCTCAGAAAATGCAAGACAGTACAATACACTAGTGTCACATACATCATTCAAGGTTTTCAGAGTGAAAGCAAGGAAACAGTCTATTTAATCTATTATTTACCTTCCATATACAGTAAACAGGCACTCAAATCCCTCATGAATATATTCACACAAAGTTTTATATTGCTTTCAGAGGTACAGCTCTTCCACAAACAGAAGCTCTTTCCTTCTCGCCTCTCTTTTTAAAAAGGTACTGTGCCTATTGTTAGAAGTAGCTCTTATCATAATTATTGGATGCCACTTCTTCTTCCAACTTACATCTAAAAGGACCACACAATAGTTTCTTCTATATCAGAGAAGATTCCTGTCCCATGAGATTTCCCAACCATGCAAAGAAATGTTTTAGAAGAAAAATGAATGCACAAATCAAAGTTGACCTTCTAAAAGAATTAAGGGAGTGGTACTTCTGCAGATACTCTCTCTGGAGTTGACTGTATATTAACATGTAATTAGTGCATAGTTTTAATTTCTCAAAACTCCATATAGAGTCAATATGTATATAAGCATTAATACCTCGATTTAAATAGTTGCTACAACACCCATAAACCACTACTAGAATCTCTGCATACTCTGTACTTTTCCTTCTCCATATAAAAAGTTATTTCCTCATTTCTGTGTTATCTTACTATTTTTGAAAATCTTACCCAACACAACTGTAACATCTATGTTGCACTCACAGCTATTAACAAAAGAAATTCTGACATTTAATTTGTAATTAGTTATCAGTTAGTTGACTTTTTTTTTGGTATTACATTTTGATTTTACTTCTGTAAAAAAATCAAACTTGAGTTTCTTATGTGGACATCCAGCTTTCCTTACTTGGAAATACAGACGAAATAAAGACAAAATTTGTTAACCACAGGGGTTTTTGTAACACTAAGCATTGCAATTTTTTCTAAAAGCAGCAAACTTAGACTCACCAAAAATACACTCCACTTACTGATTTGTCTTCTAACCAGAGCAGCTTCTGAGGGCAAAGGCAGGAAACTCTCCCTAAACTGTAAGATTTCTTAGTCACAAGTCAAATAGCCCTACATCAGCCTAGTGTCTCTTCATCTGGCACCACAGGAATAAAAATCAAGCCTCACATTACTGCAATAAAAGTGACCTTACAACAGTAAGGTACCCATCAAAGGTCATTCCTGAAGGGGCTGGACCTGGGAGAAAGTCTACATTAATCTTAAGATAGGACCTGTTCAGACCTGCTGCTGTTTATAAGTGCTGTCTAAGTTAAGACATTCAACCAACTGGAAAAGACAAATCAACAGAAGAAACAAGCACTTACACAAAACACAAACCATTTCACACAACTGGCAACTAATTTAATCTCAACAGCAACAGTTAAGTTCAGTTTTGATGACAGGGAAATTTCTTTAAACTCAGAAACTGCCTTCTCCTTCAGACCATTTATTTAGTGCCACTTTCATAGCTTAAAGGGCAAAAAGCACCTTCCCTAATAATCTTTGCACCTGGAATGAAATACAGATCTCTGGGCACAATTGCTCCTGTTCATTTTTGAAGCTTAGGAATGCTGCACAACACTTCCAACACTACCAGCCTGCAACACAAGCCTGACAAGTTTGCAGAAGAGACAGAGTCACCAAGATAACTGTGTTTGTCTTCTGAAAGAAAACAGCACTGGTAACCACTTTTGCCTTCTACAGTACTGATTTTATTGCTGAGACCAAATAATGGATAACATTATTTAATGATGAATAATACACGAGAAACACAGAGCAAGCACAGACTTAAACGTCAGAGGGCAAAATGTACTTTTCCCTGACATCAGCAATGTCTGTGGCTGCCTAACTGATTACTGTCCTGCTACTGTGACTTTATATTTAGTCAGCTCATCAGCAGTATGTATCATGTGTCTCGCTTCCCTTTTTCCCTCCCCAGACTCTCAATTAACACCACGAACACAACTCAGTATGAAGTTCATGCACATGTGTATAAGAATTTAGATTTTTATTTTTTTTTTAAAGAAAAATGTTACTTTATGAGCCATGAACATTTCTACAATTTGGTTTGGGTATGTTAAAAAATGAGATGACTCTGAGAGGCTGAGTATAATCTTAGCGTGGTATTTTTCCTAGAGGTATATTTGAATATGGAAAATTAATCTCTCTCAAAACTGTTGTCCACAATTCTATCATGTTTTCTTCTACTGAATTACTGCTAGTCAACCATCAAGACCCTAACTTTCCTAGCATACAGCCTTTGAGTCAGTATATTAAGGTAAAAATGTGGAAAGTTGAATGTGATTACACCTACTCTAGCCAAGGAAAAGTGGCATTAATATCACATTGACATTAGGACGCATTCCTGTACAGAAATGAAACTCAATTACAGCTGAACTATAGCTGAAGGGTTAAATAATACCCTAGTTACATCCACAGCAGTTAGCAGCACACTGACTGGATTTGCTTATTCCAGACACACATGCAAAACTCCACCAGCACCACGACTGCTTCATCACTTGCCCTCCAGGGCCTGAGACTGCCTGGGGCTCTCCTTGCTGATATGCCTTCTATTTTTTTTTCCCAGCCAGGTTCAACCCTCACCCTTCTTGAGAGGAATTTTAAGAACCACACCAAAGAACTATCAGATTTCAAGTGATTTAACCTAGATTAGGCAGAAGGTTCCACGCTGAAGTTTGAACATAGACGATTCCAACTCAGCCCCTCCTTCGCGGGCTCCGCTGGCCGAGGAGCACGGCATCTCACACCTCGGAGGAAAAGTTTCTCTGCACCAAGGCTGCTGGCTTGCGTGTGGACAAGACACAGGTTTGAGGTCTTGCTCCCCTGCACAAAAAAGCCACACACACAAAAAAGCCACACAGGCCCAGCCTGCAATAATAAGGCTACTGTCACACACCAACTTAGTCATGCTGCGCTGGAAAAAGAACACACAGCACTGCCTTGTTATGCACCAAGTCTTGGATACTCTGATGACTTGCATCAGAAGCTTGTCACTTGCCCTTCCTGAAAACTTTGAATTCTTCAGTGCTTATTTTAAACAAATAGCACCACAGGTTTCATTGCTGTATAGTATACGGTGGCTTAATCCTTACCTTCTAAGGTATAGTACAGTATACCTCATACAGTACCTTCATATATAGTCAGGTGTCTTGTAAACAAAAGGAGAGAAAGAACACTTGCAAAACCAACACATGATTTTTCCAAGTTGTTTTTTTTTTTTAATAGCTCCCATGCTACATATAACACTGATCAAACACAGCACAATGCCCACCGTTAGACCAAAAAATTGGATAAGTATTTTCTTGAAGCAAGCCTACAGTAATTTCAAATGCAGAAATATTCCTGTAAAACTTGCTTAGTTTATTGTATGTCTTCAGTTTTAAACCACTAAGGAAGACGTACTTTTCAAGAAATATTTATTGAAGTGCTGCACTGTGGAAAATATAAAACAGATATTATAAAAATCAAAGATTAGCTCCATACGCTTAGAACAGTCTTTCTGTTGGAACGCCTCCACGCAGAGCTGACAGCAGCTACTACAGAAAGTCCCAAAAGCTAAACATATTTGTCTTAAGAACCACTAAGTGCAGTTACATATTGCAGCAAGCTGAGCAGAATACATACTGCTCCCTGATTTTAACACCTCATTAAACCAAATGGGTTGTACTATACTCAAGTGAACACTAAGAGCGGCTCAACCCCTAATCCGCTAACAAAACGTTTATACCACCACCATAACTCAAGGAACACTGAAGTGATTTTTAAACAACTGATCAAGCACTCCACCGCTTATCTTAGAATGTAATTCACAGTATTTCATTAATGTTTGTACAAGATCTTGAAATTTCACATGCTGCGTGTCAAGTATTTTTTCCTCCAACTTCAAGAAACAGTATATCCGTGTTGTAACAATGTTTGCTGCTCTTGATCCTTCTACAACTTGGCAGTAAAACAACTCAGGTTTGCTTTTCTCCTTTTATTTCTCTCTTTTCTTCCTACACCCTCATCTTAGGATGAAAATCGAGAAGACATGAACAAACTCTCCATCCAAATTAAATGTGAAATTTGTGAATCCAAATAAAGTGAAACCGGGTTTGTTCTTACCCCCCACAATCATTTACAACCTGGTATTTCTGGTCTAGTGACAATCTAGGAGCCTTCCTCATTTTAGATGCCTTAAAATAGATAAGAAATAAAAAACCTTCTAAATTATGTGATTATCAAATAAACATTTATAATGTAATATGGTTTATGGATCTCAACCAGCTTAGCAGGCTGCAAAACTGAGCTCTGTATTAAAGAAAAGTGACAGTACAGACCATGAAAGATTGCAACTTCTGGGCTAAGCTCTGTTTTCAATTGTATACTACCAAAAAAATGCCAACGAGTCAGTAAAAAAAAAAAAAAGCTCACACAGGAGAGAGAACAAGATAATTTAAAATTCTTGCTCTTCACAAATCTACAGAACATTTTCTTCACATCCAAGTAGCACTTTCGCAACAAAAACTTACCAAGTTTCCCATAGAATTTCCTTCCACTGGGTATAAAAATCATTTCACCCCAATCCTACCAGCTAATTCTACCTTTTTTTCTGTATCACAGAAAGCAAAAGGAAGAACAAGATGCAGGGGAATTTCCTTACCTCTGATACCCAGCAAGAGGCACCCCCTACCAAAGATGAGGGGTATTTAAATGTCAGGAAACCTTTCGCTGAGTTCTTGCCACTCCAGAGCACAGCTTGATCTGCTGCTCTGTGGAGGTGGCATGGACTCCGTGTCCAGCTGCTGGATGAAGCTCTGTGGAGATGGAGCATACTTAGGGCAAGTGGGATCTTTCATCAGGTCACCTTGCAACGTGGAGCGTGCATTGGGTTTTTATAAAGTGAATTTTGCAAACTGAAGCATCGAAGACAAAACCATGTGACCACTTCAACTCCAGTCACAAACTAATAAATATGTGAATGTTGAAACTGCCTCTCTTCTTCCATTAAATTACCACCCCTTTGAAGTATTGTTTTTTTTAAAACTAGCCATCACTACGTGAACAGTCTGATAGGCCACCTAAAGCATTAGCAATGTAGGTTTGAGAGACGGAGCAGGCAGCAGTTCCTGCAGAGTTTCAACTTTATAAACATGTGCAGGCCTCAGACTCATAAGATACGTCCCGCTCAGACAGACTCCTCCAGTGCATCCTGAAATCACACGGCAGGCGTGCAAACCCGTGACAGCCCTTTTCCATGCTGCTGCCCTATTTATCAAATCCTACACACTCAAAAACTACTCAGAAAACCCACCAATTTCATGCCATTGGCAAAGAAAACAGTAAGATGAATATCTATTTGGAGCTGGTGGGACTGTTCTGACATCGAGCTGGGAGGCTGACACAAAGAACAACCTCTCAGCACCATGTCCAGCAGTGGTGTGTCCCCTGTGCAAGGGGGACACAGGCTGAGGAACCCCAGTGGTGCCTACCCTGTGCAAGGGGGACGCAGGCTGAGGAACCCCACCAGATACAGGTTGAGGAACCCCAGCAGTGTCTGCCCTGTGCAGGGGCACACAGGCTGAGGAACCCCACCACATACAGACTGAGGAACCCCAGCAGTGTGTCCCCTGTGGCTTGAGGAACCCCACCAGACACAGACTGAGGAACCCCAGCAGAGTCTGCCCTGTGCAAGGGGACACAGGCTGAGGAACCCCACCAGATAAAGGCTGAGGAACCCCGCTGGTGTCTGCCCTGTGCAAGGGGACACAGGCTGAGGAACCCCAGCACCTTCCCCCCACCAGACCCGCTACCCCGACACCCGCCCCGCTCAGCGCCCTGCGGACCCGCCGCTCCCACCCTCCCGTCAAACGAGGCTTTTTTTTTTTTTTTTTCCCCTCCTTAGTCACTGCCGAAGAAGCAAATTTACAAAGTTCGGCACGAAGGCGACAGAAGCGGGCAGGAAGCGCCCCAACGCTCCATCCTCCCCACGGCAGACGGGGTAACTCCGCGGAGACACAGGCGTGACGTTCGGCTCCTCGGCAGCGGGGCTCCCTCACAAGCTGGCCCCGGTACGCGCCGCCGAGAGCCCGCCGGCCCCACGGCCAGCCCAGCGGCCCTCTCCCTCCCGAGACCCGCCGAGCCCGCCCGCAGCGCGGCCCGGCCACACGCCGACCCCGGCCCCGCCGCCCGGCGAACCGGCCGCTCCTCACCGTCGGGCTCCCAGCCCCGGGGCGGCTCTCATGGGTCTCCCGGGTACCGCGCCCCGCTGCGGGGCGATCCCTGCGAGGAGGAAGGGAAGGGAATGGAAAGGAGCGCCCCCCAAACCCGCACCTCACCTGCCGCCGCGGCAGCAGCGCTAAGTGGCGGTGCCGCAGCGCCCGGCCCCGGGGCGGCGGCGGCGGCGGCTCCTGCGCGCCCTCCCTCTCCCCAGCAGCGGCAGCGGCGGCCACCGCCACCCCCCCATCACCCGGCCGGAAGTGGCGGCCGCAGCGGCAGCGCCTCCCGGGCGGCGGAAGGGGCGGGGGCGACTTCCGGGAGGGGCGGTGGAGGCCGCGGCGGGGTGTTCCCTCAGCCCGGAGCGGCGCGGCCCAGGCCCGTGACTGGGGTATCCCCTAAGCCCGGAGCGGTGGTGTCCAGGCCCGGGGTGTTCCCTCCGTGCGGAGCGGCGGGGCCCGGGCCTTGGCTGTTCCCCTCAGCGCGTCGCGGCCCCGGCCTGTTCCCTCAGCCCAGAGCGGTGGGTCCTGCGCGTTCCCTTAGCGCGGTGCAGTGCGGCCCCGGCCATGGCTGGGCCCCTACCGCCCCGGAGACCCTGCCCGGGTGTTACCGCAGGCCTCGCCGGCACGGGCTGAAGATCCTGAGGGGTTGCTACCGGCCGACTTGGGCTTCGTGGGGCTCCCAGCAGCTTGTCGCCCCCGTGCCCCTTCGTTAACCTCCCATCGGGGCCGGCCGTGCCGCGCATAAACGGCTCGATGGGCTGGCTCGGTTCTGGGGATGCAAGTCTGAAATACATAGAAGTGCTAGCCCTCTGAGGCCGTGAGAGAAACTCAAAACCCAGAGATGGTCGATGGCAAATTTTTGAGAGGTCATAAGATGAGAAATGACTAAACGTGCCATAATTCCATCAGAGATCAGCTGAATGGAGCCTTGCTTCTCTAACTGTATCTTGATTTTCTAGCTGAATTAAAACAGAACATACTTCAACCAAGGTAAAGGTGTAGAACTCTATTCCTCGAAGATACTATAGCATTTTTTTTTCCAGTATGATCTATCCATCACTGGGAAATTCCTTAGTTCCACCTGGGTGCGAGAAAGAGGGTTCTAACCACACTAAACAGAATTTTCATTGATTTTTTTATGACAAATGAATAAGCACACACCATGATCCTGCCATCATTTAAAAACCCACTAGCGTAGTCATGAAAATATCCCCATCCTTCATTTAAAGGCATATGTCAGGAGAAAATAGCAGAGAAAAGTTGCGGCATCCTCATACTGTCAATTTTCGTATCAAGCAATTGTTACAAAACATTTCGCTTTAGATGCGCCATTTTTTTTGCACCGTTATTATTTTCTGATGTCTGTAGAAAAAATAAATCTGAAGACTGTCAGCTGTCTGACAGGGCTCAGCCAGTCGTTCATCCAAGGTGATCCACGGCACAGATGACTTATGAAAGCTTCAGCAAGGAGCCATAAGTTCAGGTGGTACATAGCCTATAAATAATACAAATGGAGGGGACAGAAGGAGGCAGATGAATTAGAAACAAATGACTCCAGAAATAAATGTATTTTGTGTGTATCAACTGACTGTGGCAGCAGCCAGCCCTTTGCAGCGGCATAATGCAGTCAGAAGAACATTCAGAATTTGCTTTGTCGATGATGCAATTACTGTGAGGTCCAAGACAAGTCTGCTGCAGCTTCAGTTGAAGTGAAAAATGGGTGCCAATGTAGCTGCATTAAGTTAATGACACCAGCCTTTTCAGAGAATTTGGCCTTGTATTCTTTCTAGAAAAAAGGGGATCTTTTGCAATCTTTACGAACGTGCAACTACAGTAAACCAAGGAAATTTTGCATTTCGACTTGCTTAAAAGCTACGTCATCAAGACATTGAGCGACCTGATGCAAATGGCCACAATTGTACAATCTCAATTGTACGGGCTCCGGACATTTTAAATAGACCAAATACTGGGTATTCAGAACAGAAACAAGCTGTAAGAACTTCTCCTTGCCACGTGCCTGTTCAGAGATGCTTATCTCTCAACTGCCTGCTCCACCCTGCTCTTATTTTTTTTACACCAAATGATTTGTAGTTTCCCAAATGAGTTGCTGAAGTTGGGGGGAATGTTCCACTTCCTTTGCCAGTTGAGCAGCCTCTGCAGAGAGTGTAGGAATTAAGTGAAATTTCCATTCTCACAATGTTCCTTTTTCCCTTTACATGCCCTGGATAAAAACCAGACAAGTCTGAATTCATCAGTGACAAACATCAGTGACAAACAGTAGAACACATATGTATGAATCTCAAGAAAAAAAAAAACAAACAAAAAAAAAATCAATGAGACATTGTCTTCCTGTTAATAATGGACCTGTTAATAAAACTGGTCAAAGGTTGGTAACTTTGCTTACTCCAGGTCCACATATTCAAAAAACCTAGCAATTATCTGACAAGGAAAACAAAATTATAGGAGAGCAAAGCAATTTAGTTAAACAAGATGTTGTGCTTCTCTGTTTTGTGCATTCTTCACTTTTTCTGACATGAATTTTCCTTCACTTTTTCTGCCATGAATTTTTCTTCACCAGCTGCCAGTCAATCACACCTTCTTGCACGCTTCCAAGTGCCGAGTTGGTACAATTTACAATACATTGCTGCATTTACTTGTAGCTGGAAAATTGTTTTAAGCTATAAATGTAAAAATAAGGTAAAACTGAAATTAAAAATTGCTGCCAAAATACCTGTCCGGGCTCCAGAGCTGTTTCATGGCAGAACCAGTCACCGTGACAGTGTCTGAAGCACAGTCCTGGAGCTAAGTCACTGTCTGGGATCTCAGCCTTTTCATGGGAGGTACCAGGAAAGTGCTGCTTTGCTCAGAGCACTATGGCTTTGTTGTGTGTGGTGGTTTTTTCTAAATATAAACATGCATTAGAGTCTACCAGAGTGCAGGAAGGAAGCAAAAAATGAAAGGAAAAGTTTCCTTATCCTGTTTCCCTATGCTGCTTATAGCAAGGCCATCAATCCACCTACAAACGACTTCCCAGATTCACTCTCCAGACCTTAGAAGTCCAGGTTGGAAAGTGAGCCATAGTTACCTTCACACGTGGCTCCAGGACTCTCTGAAGCTGAGAGGCCCCAGGGTGTGTTATATCAGCAACAGGTTTCCATGCAGTGAACCCCCGGCCAAGAGCTGATGCTGCATCTGCAGTAAAGGTGGAGAAGGCAGAGCCTGGCCACATGTCACTGGAGGTAGCCCCATGCCTGGCCATGGGGGCTACGGGCTTGGTTTTGGTTTATGGCAGAGACTTCGCAACCTGGAAGGAGCCCTTTCACTGGAGAAGCCTTTGACAGCCAGTTTCTATCTGAAGGGATCACTGCTAATGGCATTTTTCTGCTCTGTCTCATCATCTAACAAATACTTTGAAAGTGACCAAATTAGGTCGCACAGAAAAGTGATAAAGAGTACGATTTAAAACTTGTAACTCTCACATGAAAGTAGACACACAATAACTGCTTAGCCACTCCACTTCAAAGCTGAAAACTATTTCTCCGTGCTAACATGTGATGTTCTTCAAAAGGGTGAATTATCTAAATAATCTGTGCTTTATTTAACAGAAATTTCCAATAAACCTCATTCCATCACTTTGAGTTATGTCACTTCATGCCATGTGACATGAAGGCATTGATGTAAGTTTGACAGGCAGCGCCAATGCTGACATGTCAGTCTGACAATTTATGACAAGTTATATGCTACAGATATATTTAAAACTACTGCAGGTTGACAAGGAAAAAGGTCTTTAAAATGTGTAATTGCACTGGGTGCATCTTTAGATCGAAACCAATTTATTCAATTCACATAGTTATGTTGATTCAATGTTCAGGCTGACATGTCGTGTGTCCCCCCAGATAAAAAGGAAAGTTATATTAAAATTCCCCAACTAGCACTAGTTATAATATATTATATATCCAAATAAAATAAGATGTGTTAATGTAATGGTTTTTAAACACTCCGTCATTAGATAGTACTGTTAGCATTTAATAATTTAAAATAATCTATCTCAAATAAATCTCAAGACCATACACAGGAAAGAAAGGTCCCAGGTGAACAGAGAATAAATTGCATATGAAAATTCTCTCCCAGCAAAGAATACAACATGACAATGGGGAAATCTTTCACTGGAAGTGCTAATTGATCTAAATCATGATGTTTTCTTTTTCTGGGTTTGGGGGTGGATATTTTTTTTTGTAATCTCATTTTTGTAGAGATCAGGTCCTGCCTGGTAATTTCTTTGTAATCTCTGTACTTCATCTGAAGCTTACTTAGAGTAGTCGTGGGTCAACTTTCAAGCATCTACTTTATTTTCAAATTTCTTACTCCCATAAAGGAAGAAAAAGAGACTGAGTGCCTAAAAACTAATCAACTTAGTGAAACATAATTCTTTTTCAAGGCAGAAAGTAATCTTACTAAAGGCAGGGGAAAAGACAGACAGACAGAAAGACAGACAGAACACCATGTGCTAATCAGAAAAAGTAGTTCCATCCATTTAAAAAACATTGCTGTTTTAGAACACCAGAAAACTGTTTCACTTCATATTGACCTAAATGTACCAGCATTCAATCAATTCAATTCTTCAATAGCAAACCATCCCAAAAATCAAATCCTGAAAGGAATGAGTGAAATGAGTAGATTATTTGGAGCTGGAGATGAGCGTGATAAATCATAGCTATGAAATTCTAGCTGGCTGAACTTCCATGTTGTAATGTTTTCACTATAGAAACCTTTCTTCTTTCAGGATACATGAAAGGAGTTTGATTTTGGCCCAGTTTTCAGTAGAGAGATAGAAGGGTGTCACAGACACAGGCATCTTCAGCAGAAGAGCCTCCACAAATGTCCTGTTTTCAACCACTGCATGTTCTCCTGGTAATGCCACGTTGGGTGCCACCAGAGCACTCCGTGGCAGTTTACACTGTTGCCACCTAATACATTATTAGCCAGGGAATGTTTGATTTAGATTATCGTACCAAGTACTACCCACAATGTAATCATGAAGGCATAGTCCACTCATTGCAAGGATTAGGTGTTCCAAAATTAATTATCCATTAATTTCAACTGAAACAGCAGCTATTTTACAGTCCTATAGAATTGCACGGAGATGTTTGGCTTCGAGCTGCCCACCAT
>BJBW01007774.1:0-28590 GCA_004320125.1 Scolopax mira
AGATATTGAAAGGCTGTTATAAGGTCTCCCCAGAGCCTTCTTTTCTCCAGGCTGAACAACCCCAGCTCTCTCAGCCTGTCTTCACGGCAGAGGTGCTCCATCCTTCTGATCATCTTCATGGCTGGACCTGTTCCAACAGGTCCATGTCCTTCCTGTGTTGAGGACTCCAGAGCTGGACACAGTGCTCCAGGTGGGGTCTCATGAGCTCAGAGTAGAGGGGCAGAATCACCTCCCGTGACCTGCTGGCCACACTCCTCTTGATATCCATGACTATATCCCTGTGGTTAAGTTTTTTACTTTCCGTGGTAAAGAAAAAAGTCTCAGCAATGAAGACTCACCAGGTCAGCCACATGTTTAGGGTGCTAAAGCTGAAAATCCTGGATGGGCATATCAAACATCTCAGCTACATCAGGTGAGGTCCATCTGCCCACGAGAATAGCCCATGGTGGAGGGTTTGTGGGGAGTCAAGCAAGGTGGTCTCCTCTCCAGCACCCACCCTGTTCCCATACACTCCCCACCACACCACATGGCAGCACCCAACCCTTGGGTGCCAGGAGATCTGCAAATATCCCATATTGCTCATGCTGATGAATATCCACACCACACCTAAACGGCCCCAAAGCTGGTTCTTCATATAAAGAATTTTTATCTTTGGTACCCCTGCACATTTGTGCAAAGTTGTGGACATCCCTGGGGTCACTCTCAGCTGGAGAGGAAGGGGAAGGATGAGGCTTTCCCAGGTGCAATAGCTGCTGCAGGACAAAATGGTACCCAAGCATCCAGGCCGCAGTATCCTCATGGTGGTGATGCTGCTGGTTGCTAGATGGATTGGGGTTGCTTAGCAACTTCTTAGCACTCGAAAGGGAAGGTAGAAGCGGGGACAGCACAGAGGCAGTGCTTCCAACACAAGGGGTCGAGGAGAACAGGAGCGCCCCAAAAGTGTCTGAGACCTTGGTCCCAAATGGCTCGTGACACCAGTGTGACAGTGCATCCAGTGTTGCAAGATGCCCTGGTGCCCAAAAGTCCATGAGGAAACATGCTGGTCTGCTTCAGCACCTGTATCCAGTGATGCTCCGATGAGGGAGCTCAGCCACAGTCCTCATAAAGTCATAGAATTGTTTTGGTCAGAACAGACCTTCAAGATCATCAAGTCCAACCGTTAACCTTGCATTGGGATAAAACCACAGTTCTGACTAATAAACTTACCTGAACTAGTAAAACTCAACGGTGTACATGAAATCCAATACAACATCAATTAACCAGGTGGAACAAAAACCCACTCGCACATATGGTGTGGGTTAAATCTTACCTGAGTTTATATTAATACAAATTCATGCAGTCACAAGTTTTAGGGCCAAAATCCTTGCTTGTGTGATCCTCCAAAGTATTAATGGCAGCCAGCAGGTGGGTAATGCCACTAAAGGACAGCACAGAAGGTGTCAAAGCCATGAGTAACAGAATCTACTTGTTTTCAAACTCATCAGAAAGAGCAATCAAACCCTTTCTCGGAGGAAAAATTACAAGAAACCCATCCCAGGGAATGAACTGCAAAGGCAGAGCTAAAATGAGTTATGGGGTTCCCCGGGGGTACATGCCTGGACCAAAATGTTGGTTATAAGGGTGGAGAAGGAGCTGTGAGTGAAGGACGTGGCATACCTGGGAGCTTCTGCACTGAGAAAGGATGTGAAGAGGATTTGGGCAGTGATAAAAAAGACCACTCAGTGCCTTTATTTAGTTGCTGAAGCTGGTAGAAGTCCCCTGCAAAAGGCCAAAGCTTTTTTAAGAGTTTAGTACTCACGAGCATCCTTAGGAAATATCTGATGTACTGGTTCTATATGAATAACCACAGCAGTACCATACAGATGACTGACTTGGATTCCCAGTGGGTGTGTAAGGAAATTAACAAAAATAAATGTCATGCAGCTATGACTTATTCTATTTCTAAAGGCCCTGTTTTCCTTCTGTATTTTTGTTTGTTTAACGCGTTCTTAATTAAATTCTGCTTTCTAGCGTTTGAACTAGTGTGATGAGACATGATAAAGTTGTTTAGAATTCCAATCTTCCTTGATTTCTCATTGTTGCAAAGGAATAGATAACACTAATCTGGGCTCTACAAGCCTGCCTTCCCCTAGTTGTATGTGCCTGTAACATCAGCTCTCGGAACAGAAGCTCTCATGTTCAAAAGAACCTACTGATTCGATGGCTTTGTATCACTATTTTGAGATGATTACACACAGAAAGTAATGTATGGGCTCCCTCTTCTGCCTGAGAGCATCAGCACACGACAAAGAAGGACCACGATGATTTTATGAAGTGCCAACTGCTGACAGTTCCTGTAAAACACACATTGGGAAACACGTCAGGCATCTCTGAGAAGCAGGACCAACCTGCTCCCAGAGCCACACACCTCTTTGTTAATGGTACTGGTGTTGGAAGGGTAGGGGAAAAGCAGCTCCACTGGTTTCTGCAACGCTCATGAAGGCAGCAATGGAGAACATCACAGATCTGCAGCCTGCAAATGGAAAGGGCCACCAGGGTTTCCTTTCCCTTTGCCAACTATGAGTTAGGTCCTCCAAGGCTTCACCAGGCAGCTCAACTCTCCCCATCCCCCCTGGAGAGAGATCAGCACCAGAAAAAGGGTGATTTGTCCCATGTGTCTTTGACACTTATTTTAGCAAAACACAATTTTCTACCAGGTACTTTTCTCCTCTCTCCCAACTGCAAAGCCAGGGAGAGAGGCTTTGCAGTTGATTGGATTTGTATTGGATGATTGGATTTGATCTGTATTTTTAGGAGTTGAAGGTGCTCTCCAGCCCCTACCCAAGCCTTCAGCAAGTTTCAGAGCATCCCTGTAAAAAAAAAAGAGCACAGAGCAGGAAGGAAATGATCTCATCTATTTAAAATACAGCTTAGATCATGAGGACAGAATGATCTGAAGACTGGAAGAAAACCCAAGACTGACTCAAACTGGAGATAAAGCACCAGCAACATTAATTATGGAAAGAACTGAAGACTTAGGGAAAGAATCAGGGTGCAAATTCATTTAGGTAGAGTGGAGGGGTCAGAGAGCTCAGTGGTCTCTCCTGGCTGTATGATGTATCATTAGAGGCAAATTGTGATATGGAATAAATCCAGGTGTGCCCTGGCAAGTCTAGAAGCAACCACTCCAGTATTTCTGGTTCTGCTGTGAATTAATGAAAGTGTGCTCCTTGCATGGGGTAATTTGCTAGGCTAATTCATGTGCATATTCAACTTGCAGGTGTCCATTACCATCCAAGTACTGCACACCCTGACGTGTACAGCATCACCCATGATCCCGGGTGACTTGTAGGGGGTAAGAGGAAGGAATGGCCACTTCCCGCACCGCAGAGCAGCCAAAAACCGGTCAAGAAAGGGATGTGCAAAGCTTAAAGTGTAGGAATTCCTGTGGAAAGTGGTGGGAAAAAATCCCACTGCCTTCTTGGTTAGCAAGAGTGCTTCCCCTCATTTTTTTTTTTCACACGGACAGTTCATGTTTTGTTTTGACGTTACATGAGGTCTCCCAAATCTTTGGAGGCAGGTGTGGCTGGCAAAGCCCTGAGCACATCGTTTCCAGGGGAGTCCCCAGACGAAACAGCTGTATCAGCCTCAGGACTAGTTCACTGGTTGGTTTTTCCTGATGTTTTACGTTTTGATGCCTTTATTTGGCTTTTCATTATTTTCATTTCACAAGGGAGACAAAGAGGCAGAAAAAAGGTTCTGTGTTGAGTTCGAGTGAAATTTTCTGCATGCCCTTAGGGCTGTGTACTTCTGAGATAAAGATTCTGCAAACTCTCATTTTGCCACATCTTCACCAGCAACAACACTTCATGAAGAGAAAGGAGAGGCAGAGGCGGAGAAAGAAATGGTTAAGAAGAAAAAGCCACAGGGCAGCCTGTCACAGAACTGAACCTGGGGGATATTTTTGCTCTTTTTGATCCAATATTTGCTGAATATTAGGAGGAACACTGAGGCTGTGAAGCTGTTGGACTATGGAAAGGCCTGCTTAGCCAGACCCCAGCCTGAGCTCCCTCGAGATAACACATTGAGATGTGGAGAGGTACCTTAAGGAACATCTCGTACCAAGGCTCCCACACACAGAAACTTCTGATTTAGGAGCCAAACTGGTTTGTTTGTTCGATGGGCACGTTTCCAGCAGAGGCCTGGGACACCGGCTTTTAGCAGCACACTGCCAACACTTGACATTTTAGTAAAGCCACAGCTCAGTGAGTGATGTAATTACCTGGGCATTTCCATTCTCATTTTTTAGTTAGGTCCAAATTAAAGTGCAAATAAAGTACATTTTCAGCCCTTCCCCAAAGAATACTACCTTATATTTTAACACTTTCCTTGAGACAGTTAACAATGCATAATACCCATCAGTGATCGCTTAGCTGAAGATATTATTAGGGTTTGATCCATACTTGTAGTGAAAAATTGTGATTTGTTCTTTTTGCCATGTATTCTTTAGTGTAGGATAAGCAATACCTAGTAGGCACAAGGCAAAAAGGAGCCCCACAGTATTTACCTTTCTCTGATGAGTTTGTTGCCATTTTAGCTGAAACGCGGTTAAAAAATACCCCATTTTGTGCAATCCCTGAGCCTAGACAGGGAAGGGCCACATGAGGGTTGTGGATGAGTGGAAGTCCTCTGCCCGAATTCAGGGTGCCAGGACCACCTCTGTGCCTGGTTTAGGAGCCAGCACCCCTCCACTCTCCCTGCTTCACCCCAAAGAAGCTGGTCCAGGGGAATCAGCGCTGCCAGGCGATGGCTGCTCAGGGTTGGGGGAAGCAAGTGTTCCCTTGCCCCCGGCAGCAGGAGAAAATCAGTGAATAAGGACAGGAAAAGGGAACATTGCAATTAGACCTTATTTTATTTTGCTCCTCAGCCGCCGGGTGTCACCCTTGGCTATAGAGTCGGAAAGCAATTTGGGGGCGCTGTTAAAATCTTACTTCATCAATAAATTCTGCGGCTCCCAGAGGTGACAGCAGCATCTCCATTTATCACAGTTTCCCAGGTTTCAACATGAAATCACCAGCTCATTAAATCTGAGGGTATCTGGAGCTGGTATTTTAGCCTGCAGTGCCATTTGCTAAACACAGGCGAAACACATTAAATATTTTTTTATTATTATTACTGTAAATGCAGCTGGAAAATGTAGATCTGAGTCTAGATTAGGAGCTCGGCCAGTGTCTGGTGGTGTCTGGATCACCAGGACATGCCTTGAAGCTCTACAGCTTCTGGAGAGAGGGAAGGTGTAGAAGAGAAAAGGTATGGATGGGGCAGAAAAGCAAAAAAATGTGGCTTTGCCAGTGTCTCCTCTGCAGAAGTGGAGCAAGAAGTACATGATTGAGCAGATGAAGCTGTAAAGTGTTCCAGTCTTTGATGTCAAGGCAGTTCAGCTCTCATTGATCATGTATCTGAGAAGTACTAGGAGATAAATGCTGCAAACATTACACAACTCTCTAACTATGCATTCTTTACTGTATCGTGATTACCATAATGCTGGGCTTTTTCATTTCTCTAGGACTACAAGTTTGTCTTGCAACCTCTAAACACACTCTAATTGCTAATTTTGCATTTTTCAAGTTCTCTAGAGAGTCTCCATTTTCTCCAAAGACAGAAAATCCATTTTATTTTCAAATAAGTGACATCCCATGGAAAAATCTTTATCTGAGGAGAGAACTGCTCAAATACAATGCAACGTGGCTGGTAAAACCCATCGCTTTGAAACATGCTGTATCAGCAAACTGAGCAGCTGATAAGAATAATAAAAATTTTTAGTCAATGAGAAAATTCTCATTGGGAGCCTCATCCTACCAGCACAGAAATTGCCAATATTACCCTTGCCTGAATTGCTGCTGGAGGTGTGAATTTGTATTTGAAATCCCACTGTACAGGAGAAGGACCGAAGCGAAGCTACAGGAAATCTTGTTCCTATAAAGAGGTTTATGGGGTTTATGGAGCGATCAGAGCCTGGCAATCAATTTGGGAGTCCCTCTGGGTAATATAGGAAAGACTGTTATGTCCTATAATATCATGAAATTTATGACTGGGACTTTGAACTTTGGAAGAACTTTACAAAAACGGGGGCTTTTGTTTACAAAAAGTTTGTTTCAGGCTTTACTCTGTTATAACCCAGTACTGGAAGAAGACTTCAAGAGTTCATTTATTTTCCCGGGGATACTCTTCACAGCAAGGGCAGGAGGACACACTTAAATACCTTTAGAAGTCCCTCCCAGGGTATGAGAACCTGTAAAATTCACAATTATAAATGACTCTGGAAATAATCAATCTTTTGATTTTAGAAAGTCCCTATGAAAATAATAAAGCACAGAGAATGCCTTGCTAAAATTAATGCGAGTCTCCTGAACCTGACCATGTGTACAAAGTATTGCATGAGAAATTTCAGCAATTCCTTTAAAAAAAAAAGTGATAACAAGCAGAATTTTGATACAACTGATTTGGAGAAACTGATTTTATGCTTTATCCAGATTTCTCAACCGATTTCCCTTGGTGCTATCTTTCTTGTTTAGAGTTGAAAGGGGTTTATAACAAACTTGTTGTCTGTTTTTGCCTCTATGTCCCTACAAATTTCTACTGCCTTTATACATTTGTGCCTCCAGACTGAAAAGCAAGATAAACCTGAGGACAAAATTAGTGTATCAGAATAAAACTTGTTACCCCAGAAACTGGACAAAACAAAAATGTATGAAAAATGTACAACAGCAACAGGTCCCAAACATTTTTTAAATGTTTCACAAAATCCTTTCGTGCTGATCACTAAAGATGCTAACGAGCTGCTGGATGCCTTGAATGCCTCCCAGTCTCTGACTGGGACTGTCCCAGTTGGTGCTCAGCTTCTTGCAAAAGTGGACCCCAGCGCCATTTAAGAGTTTGTCTATAACTAACTAAACACTGGTAAGATCTTCTGGTTTAGTTTTCCAACACCTGAATGATTTATGGGCAGAAACTAGGTCTACAGCAAATTCATAATTGATGCGTCTCTTTTGATGCGCAGCCTAACAAATGAAAAAGTGCATTAAAAATACACTTGATTTGTTACTTGTTATGGTTTGGAAGGAGAGACCCAAGAAAGAGAAAACATCTCATGTTTTCTGCTTTGCCCTGAGCTATAATTACATCTAGGTGATCTGAGATCTAAACCATTCATCTCTTCACCTAGATAAAAACAAAAGCCAACTTCTTCCGTTGCAGCCTGGTGACTCGCACACCCCAGGCATCACAGGTATGTGGGATATGTGAAATCTTTTTTGAGTTGGTTACTTCTAATCACTTGTATTTAGTTGCTTATAAAAATACTGAGAGGAAGGACTTGATTTTCCCTCCCTGCTATGACCAGATAATGTATAGCAATAATTGTTTTCACCCCTCAACCTGGTGAAAATAGTGTTGCATTCAGAAATTCGATAAATGAATGGGAGGGACAAGTAATGCCTCTCCCCCAAGGATGTTTTGTTAATTAAATTAGCATTTAAATAGCCAGAGCTAATCTGGGAAGTCAGCCCCTCATTACAGTAACTAGGAAGGGGGAAAAGAGCTGGAGACAATTCCCTACAAGATGGGGTTAAGTTGGCATTTCACGAACTATTTGCCCAGCCTGTCCCTCCCAAGTGAAAGCTGCCACCCTCCCCGCACCCCCCTTTTCCTCCCAGCATAATTAGCGTGTTCCAAGGCTGTGAATGGAAACAATATCCTCCCTCCAAGCTGTGCCCCTCCAGGGAGATGCTTCCCACAGTTTGTGAAACCCTGAGCCAGGGAAAGGGCTTGTCGAGGAATTCACAGTGGGGTAATTACACTGCGGCGGCTTGTGCCAGGGCGAGAGAAGTTGCATTTCTGTAATTCATTGCAGGAGGCAGGGGTTTGGGTAAAGGACCCATCCAGAGGCAGGGCTGGAGAGAGATGTGAGAAGTCATCACTCCCACACGCCTCCCCCAGCCTGGCACCGAAGCTCAGGACGGTTCTTTGGGCCCTAAGGATGTCCCTGTTTGCAGAAAGCAGCAATGCTGATACCCGAGTCTGGTTTCTCTTTGGCAATCAGAAGCAAAGGAAAGCTAAAAATGTGATTTTTTTTTTTTTCAGGTTTTGAAATACATTCTTCATCCTGAGTAGAAAACTGGAGCAGAGCTTGCAAGAATTGTATGCTGGGACTTGTTGTTGTCCATCTACATGGCACAGAAAGCACACTGGCAACTGTCTCTAGCAAATGAAGAGGTGCTATGCAATCCTTTCCCTAAAATACCTGCTAATTAATTTTACATATAGCAGAGAGCACAATGATGACTGATACCAGAGGAGAAGATGGAATAGGAAGGACTGGATTTGGGTTACACCAGGTATCCCCATGCACACCTGGCCGGTTTCATCCCATTTATTCTAAATCAGATTCCAGGTGACTCAACTTGATGTAAAAAAAGACAAAACAAAGCAACAAACAACCCACCCTCCCCTTGTTGCTCATCGTGCCCAGCTGCAAACGGGGATTATATTTATCTCCATCACCAAGTACTCAGTTTCAGAAGACGTTGGTGTGGTTTGCCGAGGCCCCAGCTGGAAAATACCACAAGAAGTTCAAAGCCCCGGTTTCATCCTGTAATTGGATCCTCAAGTTCACAAGTGCAAGAACCAACTGTGGAAGCTGAATGATGGACCTCCCCTCTCCCCAGAAGACACCCTCCACCGTGCAGGGCTGAGCCACGAGCACCACGTGCCCAGGAGCCGATGGTTTCTGCTGCTAGGGACAAAACCTCAATTTTTATTTCAAGCTTTCACCACCCTGCTTGGGCTGACCTACAGTTATTTAATTTTTTTTTGTTTTAACTTCAAGACAACTTCCTAATTCAGGACGCTCTGGCGCTGCTCTTAAGAACACGGACATTAATCCCAGTGTCACTTAAATGCCAGATTAATATTCCTCTTCTCTCTGCCTTAACGAGATACTCTTCAGGTCAGTCAGGCATGAAATGATAGCTACTGAACGCAATTCTTCTAGGCAAGAAGTTCTACCTTCTAAAATCTTATCTCCAAACTGCCTGGAAATCTGTTATTTATTTATTTCTGTCATAAAAACCTTGTTTGATGTTGAAGGGCCAAAGGTTTATGATTCTGAATTTGGTCCTTGCTGAAATCTGGCCTTTCAAAATAACACAGAGAGAAAACTTGTTTTGAACTAAAATTGCCGCTACAAGGGGATTTCAACTGTGACCATTTAAATGAGGTTTGGGGTTTTTTTTGCATCTTTGCATTCTAGTTTCATTCTCTTTGCAATCAATAGCTGCGGTTGAGCCATCGAGCCATCTAATGGGGATAAGTCATAATATTGTTCAAACCATCCCTGATTATTACTGTTGAGCTCTTTTAGTGAGATACCTTCATTAAGCAAATCACATCGGTCCCATTAATAACATCAGAGGTTGCTCCATGAAGCCAGACCCAGTCATGGTCCAAAACCAGGGTCTACACTTTGGGTCGCGGCTCGTGATACTCAACGTGACATGGTCTCTAAGGGACAGAAACCCCACAGACCAGCGCAGTCACGCCCTCTTGGTTTTCACTCCCAGAGTAAATCTTGTGGAGATGTGAGGTTTTTGGTCTCAGTGGTGATGCCGTTGGCTGCTTGGCATGAAATATTGCAGTATTCCCCCCAAAAAGGGCCAGACACACAGGTGTGGACCAAGACGGGATGATGTTATAGAACCATAGAACCACAGAATGGTTTGGGTTGCAAGGGACCTTTAAAGTCCATCTAGTCCAACTGTCCTGTGTCATGGGTAGGGACATCTTCCAACTAGATCAGGTTGCTCAGAGCCATCTCCAACCTGTCATGCAATGTCTCCAGGGATGGGACACATCACCCACAGCCACCCAGGGGATGAGTGGCAAGGCCTGAGGTGACCCAGATCCCACTCCCCACCAGTGCGCTGTTGTACAACACAACCCACAGACGCCATTTGGCCCGCATGCCCTCAGGAAACCCCTCCATGATAGAGAACTACACATCCCACCATACAATCCTTCCCCTCTGGGCCGGGACGGCGGGCAGGACCACAGCTCCCAGCGTGCACCGCGCCACACTGCCCCTTCCGCTCCCGGCGAGCTGCCGCGCTGCACGCCGGGAGCTGTAGTCCAGACGGACGTTGGTCAGGCACGGTGCCTCCCTCCCACCGCTCCCGGTCTCTCCTCCCCGCCCCGCCGGGTGTCCCTCCGTAGACGGAAGCCGAGGAGGGAGCCGGGGAGGTCGGGAGCGGCGCGATGGGGGACTCCAAAGTGAAGGTGGCGGTGCGCGTCCGCCCCATGAACCGGCGAGGTGAGACCCTCCCTCAGTCGCCCCCGGGCTGCGTGTGAGGGGAGCGGGCCCGGGCGGGGCGGCGGGCCGGGGGTGCCGGTGCCCCTCGGTGTCTATAGGGGCAGGTGTGGGTCTATAGGCGTGTGTCCCGGCGCGGGGGCGTGTTTATCGGTGTCTGTGTTCGACAGGGGGGTGTATTTATGTATTTATTTATGTATTTATTGTGCACGCCTGTGGAGGTTTGGGGGCGAAGCCGAGCGGCTCTCACGAAGCAGCTGTGTTACTCCCCTCTCCTGGCGTCTTCTTCCTAAACTCGTCCTATTTTATGGCTTTTCTTTTTATTTTTGGCTTTTTTTCTTGTTCCCACCCCGGGGTACACCCCTCTCTACACCTCCTGCACCTGCTTTACAGCCGGGCTGTGCCCTTTTCCATGCTGGGAAAGCTCTTCCTTCTTCCTGGGACTTTGGGGGAAAAAATGCTTTTTTTTTTTTTTTCCCGTATTTTTTTTTTCTTGTACTAATGGACCCTGGAACTCCTCTTCGTACCCCTCGGTGATTGAGCAGGACGGCGTTAAGCAGCTGACAGAGGCGCTGTAAGGGCAAAAGAAACAAAAACAAACAAGAAAACATGGAAGAGGAAGCGTAAATTGACAAGAGAGGAATTTTTGTTGTTGTTGGGTTGGGCTTTTTTTTTTTTTCCCCCTCAGCGAAACTTGCCTGAGGGTTATGTTAATCAGACCGTGGTCTGGGCATCTGTTTAAATGTTTATAACTTGTCTTAATTAGAAAAAATTACTCTAGATGATGAGGAAGCAAGTATGAATAGGCAAGTTCAGCCAAGGAATGGGAAGGTGAAGAAGGCAAAAATCCAAGAAACTTCTGCGGTGTTTTTTTTTCCCCCACATTCTCACAGAAGTTTGCCAATAATTCCTTTTGGGAAAGGGAATCAAGTGAAGTCAGTTTAATAGCTGAAGTAAAAAGGGAGGGAGGGGGAAAGGCTTTTATCTCCTACGCAATCTGAAACAAGATAACTCTTTAGTTCCTTTCAATAAATAAGAAAGAAAAAAAAAGTGAAGCGTTGAATAAAGTATTTCCATGCCTTTTAAAATAAAATAGGGTGGTGTCAAACTGAGCTCACAAGAGCTCTAGAGTCCCACATCTGAAAGAGAGGAGATGGGGTTGATGTCCTTACAGCCTGGTGGCTTGGGGAATTTGACCGTGCTTTGACCAAAATTGCCATTTTGTTAAGTTTCAGGCAGCGGTTCTCAAAACCAAGGAGGAGGGACCCATCCTTGTGGAGAACTGCTGTGAGGAGATTGAGTGAGAGTGCGGAGGAGTTGGTGGGAGCTGGGATGGAAAGGAGCTGAGAGGTGGTGCCCTTGGTTGAGCGCTAGACGTGGGCTTTCCTCTTGCTCGTGTCCCTTTCCTGTCATAGGCCGTTTCCTTGGCTGTGACCCAGAAGTCTTCTGACTGTGTAGTGCTCTTTACCCCCGGGGATTGTACAATAATTCAGGTTGGAAGGGGCCTCTGGAGGTCTCTAGTCCAACTCGCTTGTTCAGAGCAGGTCACATTAGATGAGGTTGCACAGGGCCTTGTTCAGTCACATTTTGGATCTCCAAGGGTGAACAATGCACTTCTCCCTCCTGGGGAATATTCTGCATGTGTTCAGCCCCAGTTTGGGCACATGGAATGGTCTTCAAGCTGTTTCCAGTGGGGGACTGAGTTCCACAGAAAACGTGTGTGGAAGAAATGCTGGAAGTAAAGGGGAGAAAGGATGGAAGAGAATAGATTTGGAGCAATACATCTATTTGCAGCTTCTGCCTTGCCAGGGAATATCCTAACGCTGAGCTGCATGAATCTGGGAGAGTGTTTCTTATCAGAGCTTTTTTTTATTCTGAATAAACTTTAAAATGTTATGGTCTAGAAGGGATGGCTGGAACCTGGTTGTTAGGCTTATCCAGGAGTGAGGGTCATTTGACCGTCCCCCCTTGGTGTTCATCAGAGAGAAGAGGGACCTGAACCCCGTTTTCTTGGCACGTAGCTTGGTGTTGGGGGCAAAACTCCTCTCTGTCAGAACTAGTAAGCATCCTGTTATTTTGTGAACAATACCTAAATCCATGTAAGTGTAGCCTAAAAGATCAATGTCTTTTTCTCTCTGAAACAAGATGTCCTGGAATTGATTTTTTTTGTTTGTTTGTTTGTTTTCTTTTTTTTTTTTTTTTTGAGTGGATTATTGGTCTCCGTCCAGATGTTTCGGTCAGTTCTAAACAACTGATACCCCTGTGTAGTATTGCTGATGCTCCTAGAATTTATAGAAACAAACAGTGATATGAAGCCCAGTATTTTTCTGATCATGTTAAATTTAAGAATTTGTGTAACTGATTTTCTGAGGAGCCATCCAGCTGTCAGACTTCTGTGGCTTTGCTTTTTTTAATAGGCTGTGAGGCAAGGGACAGCTTTCTTGGAAGCTCTCTAACGTGCACTTTGTTCTAAGTAATGTTTGTATGAAGTTCTGGGGCTTTGGACCTGAAGCAACTATTTGTTTTCTTCAGCATCATGAGTAATGTTCTTTCCTTTCCTCTGCACCAAAGGGCTTAAAACTGCAAACCTCTCGGATGGTTACAACTGTTGAAATTCAAGCTTTGAAATATTCCCAGTGTTTACTTGTGGCGGTGGTGGTTGTCTTTAGTGTTTGAATTATGAATTTCTTAAGGCGAGGGTTTATTAGGTTAATAAAAGTGGTAGGTTTAACTATTACTAATTTATACAGCTCATAAAAGTGTAATAGGTTCTTTGCATGCGGGTTGAAGGGATTTCTGTATCCAACGGAATTCGTAGTACTCGCTATTTCGTGATGGTGATATTGAGGGTCCTGCTTCATTCTCATGCGAAGCAGTCACCTATAAACCAAGTTATAGCACTAATTTGTAGCTGTGAGGGGAAGCATTTGTAACTGTACTTGGGTTTCTTAGTTTTTCGCATCTTGCTTCAGGTTAGACCCCACCCCAAGTTAGACCCTACAAGATGCCTATGGAAGCCACGCTTTTAAATACTGCAATTAAATGTATTATTTTAATTAATGCAATTAAATAATTGGGCACTGTTTTGTTAGATAAGAGTCTCAGTCTTCTCTTTCCTTGATTTTGTCATTCATGAAAGTATTTCCTAGTGCACTGCTTTTTTTGGGTTTTTGGTACCAATCAGTAAGTTGTTTTGCTGTTGTATTTTAGAGTTGCAGTGGATTTCCTTTTACAAATGCTGTCAGGGTTTGCCTTCACTTAGCAGATACTCGTATTTCAGGTAAATGCTGTGCAAAGCTCCAGTCTTACCGTGAAGCCCAGCAAAAGACAGCTGGAGGCTTTTTAATTAAGATTTCTCATACTGAGTGTTTTGGGTTGAGCTGATGTAGGTGTAAAAGCATCCCTTAAATACATTTACGTCCTTGTGTTTCTCTGTGGCTCTGAATCAGTTCAGTTTAGTGTTAATTAAAATATAACGTATTTTATCACTATTCAAAGACTTATGTTCAAGTGTATGGCTGATGACACCTTAAGCAGGTCAAACCTACTGCTGTTGTGTTGCAACATCTCACTTGGGTTCATACCTTTCTGTTTGAACAAGAAAGGCAGGAAACTAACTGGAAAAAAAGTATGTGTTTAGTGCTTTGAATAAATTTATTGAGGAGCAGCAGAAGGAGGAAATGGCAGAGGGTGGTTGGTGGCATCACCCAGCTCAGGTAGGGAGTGGTGGGGTGGATGTGCCAGGTTAGGTTTAAACTGTATGGGACCACAGTCTGTGTTCCGTGGTTTTATTTGTTGGTTTTTTTCCACTGGAGCTTACAGCAGAAACAATTTATCTATAAATCGGGGTTTGTGCAAGCAGTCTTATAAAATTAATTATGGCATTAGAGTGAATGAAATGGCACCTCTTGTATCCTGATAGCAATAGGCAAGACACAAGACTTTTCTCCACCATTATCCGTGGCAGAAAGGAGTGCCTGGAGTTTTCAATATTTCCTTGTGATTGCTGATAACCTAGAAAATAGTGTTTGTGGTGTGAGCAGGATTAACCTGGAGGTGCAGTGACAAATGGGTAAAGCATGTGGAGTTAGTGTTTCATCTTGTGTTCCTCAGTGAGGCAATTGTATTTTAAAAACTCCTACTCCCTGTGCCAGAGAACCAGTGAGACTACCAGTTGGCCCAACGAGGATGCCACAAAGGCAAACAATTCTTGTGCTAATTACATCTTCAGAGCCAGTCTAAAGTGCAGTATGAGGTTACCTTGCTGCTCTGGTTTCACCTTGGCTCCTCCTGAAGTCAACAGAAGATCAGATATGCACACAGCTGTGAATTGTGCCTCCCTGGGCTTTTGGGTGGGTGGTGGCAGAGCAAACACTATTGCATTTAAATCCTGTTAGTTCTGAAGGCCCAAGCAAAGCAACTTTGCGTGTTGGAACTTCCTCAAAACCCATTGCTGCATCAGAAAGTCACCAGCCTCATGTATTTACTCAGTCTCCGTGATCTGCAGGTCGTGCAGCAGCAGAACTGACCATAAGGTTAATGGCCAGGTACACCAGTGCCTTCCCTGACACTGGTTGGCAAGCTCTCTTCTCACAGAAAATGAAAGAGCAGAAGACTGAATACATTTTTTTACTGGTTGGACAACGTAGCGTTAACACGTGAGGAGAGTTTGCTCACGTTCAGTGTGCTCCCCACTTTGAGTTGACTTACATCTCCTCCTCAAGATTAGATAGTATTGTCTGCTCTTCCAGATGCACTCATACATATTTAATGACCTTTAATTGCTTCAAACTGAAAATTTCATGAATTATATAGCGAAGTTCATAGATATAGCAGAGAAGCTTGAAAGATGCCTGCGTAGACTTCATGTTGGTAGACTTAAGGGAAGGTCAGATTACTGTATTTTTGTCCAGAATGTATCAGTTATATGTCTTATAATTAACACTCTGAAAGTGCTGTTATGCTAACTATTTTTTTCCATTTAAGCTCGTAGCATTGTCATTTAAATGCAAGTTATTTTCACGCTCTCTCATATAGTCAGTTAGTTTTTCCTTTATTTATGTTGGCTTCTACATAGCGAAGGGCAAGGAGAAAGTCACTCTAAGGCAACAAACATCATCAGGGAGATGTGAGGCCTGTTGTGTTTGAACTTGCTTTCAGACTTCTTTTTAAAACAAAAAACAAAATAACAAACAACAGCCCCTGCCCTCTTTAATGTTTTTAGGTGTCATTGATCTAATCTGTGTGATAAATAAACTTTCCAATGTTTTTAAGTTACTATTTATATGTTTCTTGGTGTTATTTGCTTTTTTAGACCAAGAAAGGTACGAGAAACTAACTAATTTCTCGCTCAATACAACTGAAGGCTCAGGCCACAACATTCCAGTTCTAACCTTCAAGGGAATGTTAATCTCCCGAAACCCTACTGGCAATTTAAAATATAAAATTTCTGTCGCCTCAGTCTTTACAGGAGATTATTTTGAGCTTTTGTATTTGGGGCCAGTTTTGGCTTATGAGCTTAGTACATGCACTTTACACCTTTCACATTTTATTTTTTATACTTCAGTTGTTTTTTCTGAAACTCTCCAGGGGCAGCCGTGCTGGTTCCCAGTGACGCTATAAAGCTTAATGTCCCGTCTCCAAGGGGACCTTCGGTGTCACTGCAGGTGCCCCGAACCTGGAGTGGGACCAGGAGGAACCTGTCACAAATTTTATGCAACCTGTGTTATAACACCAGGTTCACGTCTTTGTTTCAGTGGGGTTTAGGATCAAATGGTATTTGAAAGGGCTGAAAAGCTGTCAACCGGCAGAAACTATTTTCTTAAATTAAAATCTGATGGAAAAAAAATGTACATGGAAATAGGAGGTTGTGATGAATTGGGAAATGTTTTCCCTTAATTCATCTTACACAACATGAAAAACCAAGAGTATATAAAGAGGACGATATGGAAGGTCAAGTAAGTTATAACAGGCTTCAGTTACCATGGGTGTTGTACTAAAAGCTGTTATGATGCCATGTTCTCAAACATTACTTTAATAAGTTGCAGACAAAGTTATTTATTGAATCATAGAATTGGCTAAGTTGGAAGGGACCTTTAAGATCATCTCTCATTTTAAGTTTATTTCCATCTCCGCTGTAAAAGCCATCTATAAGGATCATTTTGTTTGCTTCTGAAATGCAGTAACCTTAAAGGTGGGATGACTTTTTAGGGAAGTGGCTGAAAAAGCCCCAGTGTCACATTGTGGCGTTTGAGGTATTTTCATTAGACCACCCGATGCATCTGGGTTTGATTCCAGACCCCTGCTTGAGTGAGTAAGTCAGGTACATGGTTACCCAACCAGTGTTGTCATTAATTGTGGCTAATTCACAAATACAGTTCCCTAATTGATCTATAAATGAAGGTGGAGGTTTCCCAGAGTAGAAAACCTCCGACATTTTCCAAAAGACTTCTCTTCCCTTCCTCCAGGATTCACCAACACCCTTTGTCTCTGCCCCAAACATGATCAGTACTTTTTAAAGTTGGACTTTTGCTGGTGTTTCCTAACTCTCTGCTGGAAGAGCTGCCACCTTGAGTTTATGATTACCAGAGGCATGACTGCTGTTCCAGAGGGAATGTAAACTCCTACCTGTTGTTGGGAGGATACCAGTGCCTCCTGAATCCGCCAGTGCATGCGGTGGTTTTGCTTTTCCCTCTCTCTCTTGCTCACTGACTTTTCCACCTTGTTTGAAACGCACCGGATTTTTTAGAGTAGTGAAAAAGCCCAAAGCACATATGGGTGGTGTGAATCCTTTTTACGACACCCGTAAGGCTTATATCAAAGGCATTTAGGATTTACACACAAGTGTGGTTTCAGCTGAGATCTGCATTGCTTGAATCCTAGTTTTTATTGTCTTGGGAAACTTTTGTGAGGAGTTGAAAGATCGAGGGAAAGGAGAATGGCCTCCTTCAAGCCTCACCTTCCAGTTTCATGAATAAAATCAAAAGTCATCCGAGAGACTCTCTGTGAGTAGCTTGGATGCACACGACTGAACAATTATTCTTGCACTCAGCTTTGCTTAACAATTCTACAGCTGTGAAACGTAAATGTGGAAAAGTGACTAAGATACATGTCACCCTTGTATTATGGAGGTCACAGCTCGCTTTTGCTCCCAAGCTATGAAAGAGGCTTTCATTCCCTGCAATAAATGTCCCTTGAGATGACGAGAGTTTGAGTTTTAATTTTTCAAAAAGCAATTAGCTGATTAGTTTCTTGATTTGACGAAGCAAATGAGGAGTTGATTGTGTTTGCTTGGTAGTGACTGAAGGCAGAAGCAGGTTAGCAATAATAATAGGTGAAATTTTAAGTCTTGTTGGCTAAAAGCCACTTAGGTCATCTTTTAACTTTGCCTAAATTTCACCCTACTTGAAAAATCTTTGTACAGTTGAAAGAAATAATAATATCAAGCCTCGATAAATGGGTCCTTGCTGCAAGATGAAGTAATCAGTGGGTTTGGATGTATATGTTTATCATCTTATCTTGAGGCAACCTAATTTTCCTTGTTATTCAGGGGCAGCAAGTATGCTGCTTACTTAGGAGACACTGATACTAGTAAAAGTAAGGGTGGAGTCCATGTGTGATCATATCCAAAAGAGCAGGAAGATCATTTAACTCTAAGCCTAATCTGCTTTAGTGATATTAAAAACTTAATGAGGTGGAAATTATGATGATAGGATTTTCAGTAGTGGCTAATACAAGATTCATCTCTCAACCTACCGGAAGCATTAAAGAAATCAAAGAACATGGTTTATTATGGAGCTAGAATTTGTAGAAAGTGTATGATGTGCTTTTAAAACAGAATTTAAACTATTTCTTCAGCTAAAAGGAGAGTTGCCATGTGAGTCTCTTGCCCAGGTAACTGGGATAAGTAGGCCTTAAGGCTCTCTGGATATGTAACCCAGCTTAGGGGATGAGTATAACGGTTTCTGAGGGTGTTTATTTCATGGGACACCATAAGCTTAGGTAGCAGGGAGAAGGTCTCGCTCTTCTGCCTCCTCTCTCCCCTCCATACAGGTCTACCCACTTGTTTGCATGGCCTTTGATGTTCAGAGCTCTCACTGAGCTGATGGCACTTTCTGTAGTATCTGAACACATCCATTTTTCACATTGGGTAGTTTTCTGCCACTGAGGTAGCTTAAAATGACTTGCAGAGGGGTCTGGTGAGCACAGTAGTGGTGGAAGGTGAGGAACAGGCATGGGTAGCCAGAAGGAAGGACTGAGACCTTCCCGTTTGTCAATAGCTGTTAGGTTGGCTCACCACATCTTCCACTCTGTCCCCTTTCTGCAGGATGCCCAGGTGAGGGATTTTAACTTACCTTTATGATGACAACAAGGTGTGTCGTACATGACAAATTGGCTTTGAATCTTTCTTCTTTTCCTGTGAGGTCATTTGACCTTAAGGAACTCTTTGTACCCCGTCTGTGTGTTTTCTTACAGGTATTTCACAAAGAGATGTAATGAATACTAGTGAGATCTTGAGTTCACCGGGCAGTCATGGGTGCAAAACCTGCCATCAGCATTCTCTCTGTCGAGATGGATTAAAAAACCTGATAGAGACCATACTGCTTGTGTTATATACAGAATGCCTATACCTCATGCTTTGCATACAAGAAGTAGCATGTAAAAACCTTCCTCAGTAGTTGAGGAAAAGCAGGTCAGTGCAATACAGAATGTTAATCACTAACCAGCCAGACCAAGATAAAGTGGTTTGTCGGATATGGGATGTATGAAGAATATAATTTCATCTAAGCGAGTATGTGCTGCATATTAATGATAGGTAAATTGGCTTTCAGGGTGTGGAGGGAAATTAAAATAAACACTAGCTTCTGAAACTTGTCTGTCTCTTCCTTCCACAAAAGCACAGTTTAATGACAGAGGAGCAGTTTTGCTCAGAAGGATTTTGGTTTCATGTGCCTGCCTGTGATGATCAGTAATCTCCAGCTTTGGCTTTCTTTGTTGCGTTTCAAGTACCAAAAGGCTGTAACGTTTATTTCAAAAAAGGTCAGTGAAAAAAACTTCCTCCCGTTTTGTCCTTTAACAGTGGCAAGAAGTCTGCAAGGTGCTGTGTGATGGTTGGGATCTGCAGCCTTTGCCTGGGAGATTTTCGGTCTGAGTTTATAAGGTGCCGTGAGGTGAAAGAGCAAGTGCAGGTGACGAAGGAGGGAAGAGCGGAGATGGAGGAGGATGAGGATTATAATTAACATGATTAGACACGAGCATATTTCGGTGATTCAGCCGAGGTATGAACCCCGTATGGAGGTTATTCAGTGTAGCCCCTCATCATCACAGCGTGCGAGGGCGTTGTGGAGACCTGCTGGCTGGCATTAGTGTCTCGTGTTTATCGCTATCGGCAGCTGGGTGCACTTTCCAGGTTCAGCATCGGCGTGTAAGAACATGGGACTGGACTCCTTTATGTCCAGGCCCTTATGTCTGTAGGCAGTGGCTTTGATTGCAAGTGACTGTGTGCTTTTTTAAAAATCTAACTCCATTTGTCATCGGGTGGATACCTTGGATGGTTGTCAGTGTCAGCTGAAGCTTTTATTTTGTTTTCCCCGCCTCTACGGCTGAGAATTCTCATACAATCCAAATGTCCTTATTACTCATAGTATCTACCCCATTGCTCAGTGTTGTTTGGAAGTGATGGGTTTTCCAGCTGACTGGGGGAAGGAGGGGGGAAGGATAAGCCCTTTCCTACACACTCCCACCTAAATTATTTTTGCTGGGCCTTGAATTTCTCCGAGCAGGTGCCCCAGGACTGACAGCTGGCATGGCACACCACGGTGTCACCACGCTGGCTAGGGAAAATGTGCTGCAGATGGCAAGGGGCAGCTTTGCCTCCGAGCCCGTGAGGCATTGAGAGACTGATGAGAAGAGCTGTCAACACCGTGCCATGCCTCATGGGGCTTTTTTCCCCAGAAGAAATTTCATACCGCCTTGTAGATGCTGATTGTCCTTCAGTACAACCTCTTTCTTCCTTTGAAAAGAGGGTATGCTTTAAAGCTGGACAGGATCCATCCCATCAGAATATCTCTAGAAGTGGAATTTGGCAATAGTCCTGTTCCTATTCTCTGGCTGATGGGTGGCTGTCAGGCTGCATGAATAAATTTGGTGTCTGGAGGAAGTAATGGTGTATAAAATCCCGGAGCTTTAGGAGCAGCACTTGACACTTTCTCATTTCTTTATAGAGCTTGATCTGCATACAAAATGTGTGGTGGATGTGGATGCAAACAAGGTTATTCTTCGCCCCGTAAACACCAATCTTTCAAAAGGAGATGCCAGGTAAGATTTTTTTTTTTTAATTAGGAAGGTCAGGTTTTGTGTATTAAATATGAGGCTGGCAACTAGGAAATGTAGGCCTTGATAGAGGGCTTTCATTGTAAAAAAAAATATGTATTCTTTCTGCAATATAATTGCCATCATTTATAAAATAAGGCTGATTTTACCATACTGAGGAGGTGCTTTGAAAACCTAGTGCTTGCTGCCTTTGCTTCCTGCTCGAAACAATGTGTTAGCAATTAATGGGTCTGTGAACTGTTTTGTTTCTTCTCATGTGCTATTATGGAACAGGAGAAATTTAAATCCGCAAAATAATCTGAGTGGGGTGCAGTTTGTCGTTTTGGAATGAAATTAATTTTCACAATGATTTTCTCATAATGGGCTTGTATTCATTGTGTGAGAAGGAGAATGGGAACACGCTGGAGAGGTGTAGCTCTGGGAGTGTCTTGACAATGGGCCGTTACACGCATCAAAAATACTTGGAAAGGTGGTTAAGGGTAGGGACCAATTTATGTCAGAACTGGCATCAAATTTATTAAATTGAAAATAATTGATATTATTGAATTGATATCAAATAATCGATGGGATTAAGGTTGTGACGAGTTAATTTGTTGCTTGTTTGCAAGGGAAGGAAATTAAAAAAGAAGGTATGCATGAAGTGAAATAACAGGGTGGGGGAAAAGGCAAAACCTGTTACTAGATATCTACAGTCAAACATGACCTGTTTTCTGGAGGGGGGGAAAAAGGGAAGTGATCTTAAGAGTAACAGAAATGAGGAAAAAAATCAGTTAAACACATAGAAAAGCTTTTTTAAAATGCAACATTTTGTACTTCTTGATATAAAGCTGCACTGTATGCAAGTGGTCAGTGGAAGTAATCTTTACCTTATCTCTGGTAATTTAAACTTCTCAAATGCAAATGGAAAAGCAAAGAAATCATTAGGTTTAATATGTACTTTCTATTGCCATCAGCTAAAGGACTTGTTCTAGACAGTGGGAGTGGAGCTTTAAGAAGGTACTTAAAATGAAACAGGCTGTGTGTGGTGGGGTGGTTTTGTTTGTGTCAATATCTCCCTCCTCCAGAAACTCATGTATTGTTGAGCTGCCAAATACCTATGTTGATTTCAGCCTTTTAAATGAAAAATGGCAGGAAATTGAGATTCTTGGAAGCCTAGTTAGCCGGAGCTGTATTAAGGATGTTATTCATAATTTCTCTAAGCACTGCATAGTTTACACTCGCCGAGATACGTTTAAAAAAAATTATTCATATGGCAGCCATGAAAGAATATTGGATGTAAATGATGCCCCCTGGCAAGGGAGGGATCAGTTGGCAATTGCCTTGACGTCCCAGACGAGATGGTGAGCCTTAGTGTGAGAAACCAGCGTGCCAGACCGAAGAATGCTTCATTTGCATTTTCACAAATCCCCACTGTTAATCTAAGCAGGAAGTGTAGTCGATTTATATGGAGTGATTTAATAGAAGAAGGAAAAGTGGAGGCACGTTCAGTGCACCAAAGATTTGCCTGCAAACAGTGAGACACCATATCTCAAAACCAGAGTTGGAGTAGTGAGGGTTTGGAACAGGGTCCTATCTAGAATGTAATACCCTTGAGAGAGGCTGCTGCTAAATTGTCTTGGCTTCTGCAGCTTCATCAGAAGAATCTTAAATACTAGCTCAAGGGAAAGATTAGTTTTGGTTGTGTTTTTTCTAAGTTTTGGGGTTAATTTATGCTCAGGTTCTGCTTCTCTTTCCAAAGCCATTGTTGACAACTTTGCCTTGCGCTATAAAATAATGCGTGTTATTTCAGACTTGTCTAGTGCCTGAAGTGAGCTGAAAGAATTCTGGCAAGCCCAGAGTGCTTTTATTTAAATAAAGAAATATAAATAATATTGTAAATGTAAACTTAGATGCTTGCAAAGCGGCATAAGTTTGAAAACCTTCAGAGCTTTGCTGCATTTCTCATTCAGATGCCAGGCTCAGTTTAGGAACTGGGAAGAGAATTTTGGAGACAGAAATCTGTGCTGACACATCCCCAGTTGTCATGACTCAGCCATGCTGTGGCAGGGAGTGACATTTGGAAAAACAACCGATGACTTTTGGAAATAGGCATGTTTTCCCACTCCCATCCTCTCTGGTAGAAACCAAGTCAGGGAGATGGGTGGATTTAAAGAAATAGTTTAATGGATGAATTAGCCTGTGTCACAGTTACGGAGATTTGTCCTGTTTCCACAGGGTGGTCCTTGCAGGCCAGAGATTGACATAATCCATCTGTCCATCTGCAAAAAGTCTTTGCCAGTCAGATCAATTAAAATGGGAAATACCTGACATACTGTTTTCAGTTGTCTCTGAGTTAAAGAAGAGAAGCAGGATTTGGAGTTTTGCTTCTGAAGTGATACCCACCTCTCCTCCCGTGGGTCCTGGGAATGAATGAGTAAAGAAATAAAGTCAGAAATATCTGCTCTCTTTATGTATTTCATATTTTGACAGATACCCAACTTGAGATGTGTGGGACCTGACTTTTGCAGATAGTGAATCGTGTTGCTGTAATTGCCACTGAGACACTTTCAGGTCTTCAGAAAAAGAGTGTCTCTAGCTCCTTCAAAGTTTGCATTAAAAATTAAGGAATGTTTTGAAAATTCAGGTTGACATTACTTTCTTCTGCATCTACAAGCTGAATATATTATTTACACATTTCTCTAGAGACTTGAGGATTAATAAATGCGTGTAAAACACTTGCTCTCAAAAAAAAAAGGTGTCTTTTCATATGACTTCAAAAATCTAGCATCCTCCTCTTAATTATTCCTTAACCAAGAAATGACCTTTCATGAGATAGAGAAATGCAGCAGTTGTTGTTTTGAACAATCCTTGATAGTGCAGATTTTGGTAATCTGATCGCTTACGAAAGATCAATTTTAAAATCTATTGGATGACCTCTGGGCTGGTCAGCTTTGTTCCTAACCTTGGGCTACTGGGGTACAGGTTTGGTGGAATGGTGGTTCCTTGTATTAAAATGAAACTTACACTGTGCGAAAATGGCCAACCTTTTCTTGAGTTGCTTTCACAAAACTATTTGCTGCAGAGCCTTGAGTTTTGTCACAAATTTTCCCAAATCACAGAATCATAGAATTGCTCAGGTTGGAAAAGACCTTTTAAGATCATCTAGTCCAACCATCAACCTAACTCTGATACAAAACCATCACTAAACCATGTCACTAAGCACTATGTCAACTAGTCTTTTGAATCCTTCCAGGGATGGTGCCTCAACCGCTGCCCTGGGCAGCCCAGTCCAAGGCTTAATAACCCTTGCAGTGTAAAAATTTTTCCTAATATCAAATCTGAACCTCCCCTGGTGCAACTTGAGGCCCTTTCCTCTTGTCATATCACCTCTGACCTTGGGAGAAGGATGCTGTTGGCCTTCTTGGCCAGCTGGGCACACTGGAGGTTCATGTTCAGCTGACAGTCAACCAACACCCCCAGGTCCTTTTCTGCCAGGCAGCTCCAGCCATTCTTCCCCCAGCCTGGAGCGCTGCCTGGGGTTGGTGTGACCCAAGTGCATAATCTGGCACTTGACCTTATTGAACCTCATCCCATTGGCCTTGGCCCATCCATCCAGCCTGCCCAGATCCCTCTGCAAAGCCTTTTTACCCTCCAGCAGGTCAACACTCCCACCTAACTTGGTGTCACCTGCAAATTTACTGAGGGAGCCCTCAATTCCCTCGTCCAGCTCATTGATAAAGATGTTGAGGAGAACCGGCCCCAGTACCCAGCCCTGGGGGACACCACTCATGACCGGCCACCAACTGGATTTCACTCTATTCACCACCACTCTCTGGGCCCGAGAGAGTGACCTCTTTAAATGAAAATCTCCCCTTTCAAGGATGTGTGAACCTCCAGGGATTGACTGGAAATGAATAGTACCATTGGCAGGACTTTTTTTTTGTTTGCCTTCCGCACTCTCTGTTCTCTCTGTTGCAAAGGTCGAGGCTGAAGTTTCTTTATGGGCACAGGATTCAATGTGTGCAGGGAGGATTGCTCGTAACCATATTATTTGGTGGTTAGGGCTTGAAAGAGGGTGTGAGCTCATTCTGATTGAAGTGAATAGATAAGTCCTAGGCAACAATTGGAATGTTTATTGGAATTAATTTTTTTGAAAACCTCCAAATAGACTCTAATTACTCCAGGTCCCTTTATAGGTTTTTTTTTTTTTTTTAATTATCGATTTGCTTGTGATGTCATTTTACATTTCACAAACAAGACCTATCAAAAAGACTTAAAATGATTATTTTTGACAGGTCAGAGAAACTAGTTCCGTTACATACTTCAGAGATAACTGTAACTGATGCAAGCTCAGAAATCAGTTGTGGATTAGTCTGGCACCAGTCTATCAATAAGCCATAATATTTATAAACCAAAGCATTTATTAAATCTGCCCAACTAAACACCTTTGAGACGATGTATTAAGAGTTTGCATTAAAAATGCAAACAGTGCTGACTTCTGTGTACTTTGTCGCAATTTGTGGTTTGTAGATGCTTTCCCTCTTGTCTTGCAGAACAGAGAGATTCCAGAGCCTGGCACAGAGTAAAAACCATTTGAAAGGAGGAGTGAGTGTAGCTAACTGGACCTGACAAGTGTTAAACCAGGCTGGGTTTTTCCTTTGCAGCTATTGTAATATCTTTATAATTAGTGCTTTGTAATAGAGATTTCAATAATTGAGTATCTTTATAATTTTTTTTAAAGTTTATTACTTTTAAGGTATTTATGCCTGTATTTGAAACAGTTTACTTTAGTATATCCCCACAGACAACATTTTTGCTCATGAAGTTGTGAAATTTAAACTCAGTTTGATTCTTTTCTAATGAGTTCTGGAAAGTGAGAAAGAGTGTACTGATATCTTAGACTTGAGGATTTTTATAGCCTTGAAACATCTGCGCTTTATGATTTCTGCTTTGATGAGGAACTGAATGAGTCCAAGAATACTTTACTTACAATGGAATACTTGGATTTTTCTACCACTCCAATTCCCATTTTTTAACTGGGAGCCCTGACAGGGCTGTAGGTAAATGATGTTTACCTTATCGTGGCTACTACTAATATTCCCAAAGAGAAAGTTCTTCCATAATGAATTTAAAGATTGTTGAGAGAATAAAAACTATACTCACAGAATTTAGTGAAAAAGAACAATAAACTTAAAAAAACATCCTACTTCTGCAGTAAGTAGGCAATAAATTGCTGATTTCAGATGAATGATGGACTTTGTGCAGCAGTTGGGTTGAAATAAACATCCCAGTGTATTAAGACTTTCAATGACGTATCTTCAGACTAAAGTTATTTTTCCTTCTTATAAAGCTGAAGAACCTCTTAATTCTTTTGAAGGAGCAATGAAGACTGGGAGCAAGACAGATGGAATGCTGTTAAAGATGTAACTGTCGAAAAAACAGTACTGGAAAACAGTTTTTAAGGAGTCTCAAGGGATGTTAGTTCACTTGTTTTGGAGGGTTAAGTGTGATGTGGATGAATGGCAGCAAACTTCAAAAATAGATTGATTGAAAGGGTTTATGAGTTGTAAAACACCACTGCTGCTGTCCCAGGAATTAAAGCCTATTTATTGAGCCAAGCTTAGTATCCTACTCTAACGTGAAAGTTTATAAAATGCCTAGACATTACGTTAAATAATGGAAAATGCTAATCTTCATGTAGTTGACTGCACGGGAAATGCCTGAGTAGTGAGGTGATAAAACTTGTGCATAAATCGATTTCTTTTACAAAAATTATAAATAGGCAATGTGCTGGTTGGGCAATATGTACATTAACCAGTGAAAAACTTGCATGTCATAACTAAATTACCTCTTTGTGATGTGAGGAAGCAGACATATATGACTTATACAAGTCACTAAAATATGTGATATATGTGAAATGGTAGGCAAAAATCCCAGTTAAAGGTAGGTTAAGCAAAAGGTGAAATTATCATGGTCATGTTTATCTGGGTTATAGCATTTTACAATTTTTGCACAATTAATTGATTCTCCTCCTATCTTCCAGAACAGCACACAGACAGTCGAGATGCCTAGAGAGGAAATGCTGACGTGATTATATAGGCATTCCTGTATGTGTGGATAAAACCAGTAGTAACCAGGAACGTTTTGACTTCTAAAAATAACATACAACAGCACACGCAGGGGTGCACATTTCACTTTTTCTACCTTAGGAAAGAATATGCCTAATCAGAAAATGAGGAAAATGTATGAAGGGTATGCTATACATGGAATTAATCTGCACAACCCCTTGCCCCATGAAAACAATGAGAGGCAATTACTGGTGTATAGTCATGGAAAAATGCACACGTTTTCTTGAAAACACACCAGGACCTTGCCTGAGGTGAGATGAGGCAGTTCTCCCAGCAGTTCTTATCTCAGGCAGTGTTGTATGTATGTGTTCCCAGTTGGTCATGCGTTTAACTTAGAAGTATCAGCTGCTGGACACAGCCAGAAACTGAATATTGAGTTTGGGAAGCCATTTGCATGATTTGGTACGGTTGCTGTTTGACAGTAAAGCAATTTAAAGGTAGAACTATTATTGTCTTTGAAGATGTACTTGGCATTGGTGAGGCCCCGCCTCGAGTGCTGTGTCCAGTTTTGGGTCACTCACTGCTGCGAGACATTGAGGGGCTGGAGCATGTCCAGAGAAGGGCAATGAAGCTGGTGAGGGTTCTGGAGAACACGTCTTGTGAAGAGAGGCTGAGGGAGCTGGGGTTGTTCAGCCTGGAGAAAAGGAGGCTGAGGGGAGACCACCTCACTCTCTACAACTCCCCAAAAAAGGGTGTAGCCAGGGGGGGTTGGTCTCTTCTCCCAAGGAGCAGGTGATGGGACGAGGAAACAGCCTCAAATTGCCCCAGGGAAGGTTTAGGAGGGATACTAGGAAGAATTTCTTCACTGAAAGGGTTGTCAAGCCTTGGAACAGACTTGACACCATCCCGGAGTCACCATCCCGGGCAGACATGGGGCTAAGGGACATGGATTAATGATGACTTTGTCAGTGTTGGGTTGATGGTTGGACTTGATGAGCTTAAAGGTCCCTTCCAACCAAGATAATTCTATGATTCTGTGATGAGTGAAAACTAATTGCATTGCATGCACCTTTGCTCCTCTGTATCTTTCCTGGCATTGTATGAATTCCTGCTGTGTTCAACTCCTTGGGAAGGGAACGATTCAGATGGGGATGTGAGTGTGTGGAAACAATAGTAACCACATATTTGGCTGTGTTACCTCCTTAAACAAAGAGGGAATGGCTTGCTCTGCGGGTAAGGGTTCATACTGATGTATAAAACTCTAACCGAGAATGAAATTTCTGGGTTAGATGTTAGTTCAGTTTTGCCTTACAGGGAACAGATTTACGCAACATTTCATAACGCAGAAATGTTCCAGTAAGTTGGGGGGAGAGGGAGAAAGTGTGTTTGTGTTCTCGAGACTGATAGCTGACATCCAGAAGAAAGGGAAGCCTGCCTTTTGACCTCCGTACTGGTGTTCTGTGGGCATGAATCAGGAAATTGATGTTTGAGAAAATACTGCTAGGAGTTTTTCCTGTATTGGTGAATTTGCCTGTACAGCTCTGTTGCGTCTCTGCACATCTCTTGCTTCGAGCAGGACCTTGTTCTGTAAAATGACAACTGTTTCTGATGAGCTCCCTCGAGTACTCCCTGACCTTTTATTGATCAGGTTACTGAAAAGCCTGAATAAGGCTGTTACAGAAGCGGGGCGGGGGAAAGAAGCCTCACCTAAAATGGATAGAGTAATTAAATGGAATTATGGTAAAACCATCGCTTTTTCAGTCAATTATCAGAGCTTATTTTGGGGGATGTCATCAGAGTATGGAGCACAGTCCGTACATGTGCATTACATCCAGTCCCTCAAGGGGCTCCAGGAAAGGTGGGGAGGGA
>BJBW01007774.1:28704-46464 GCA_004320125.1 Scolopax mira
TGGTGTGGTGGGAGGTGTCCCTGCCCAGGGCAGGGAGGTGGAATCAAATGATCTTTAAGGTCTTGTCCAACTTAAACCATTCTGTGATTCTATAACTAAAGCTGGACTGTATCCAATTGCCATTGTCTATATTTTACTGAAAAATGCTTTCTGATATAAACATTGCATGTGTAATATTTCAGAGTTGTTGCAGTATCTAGAAAATATTTTTCTTTCTTAGAAGTTTGAAGGTGATCTGTTTGTTTGACCTGGAAAGATCTTAAATCAGAGAAGAGTTGGGACAGACAAGGATGGAGATGGTGTCTTGAGGACAGCAGGGATAGTGCCATAGCAAGGCTTGTACCGTGTACCTCCTGAGTCTTTATTTGCTTGAGTGAGGGATTATATTGCACAAGGAGGTGAACACTTGCTGTATAAAATACTTATTTTGTGCAAAATTGAGAAGAAAGAGTTCCATCAGGAGACGGAGAGATCTGGACAAGTTGGTAATAACCTGCTGAACTTGAGGAAAGATCAGAGATGAAGAATTGATTTGGTTCACATGTCAGGTCATCTAAAGTCTAACCTTCAACTTGCGTTTCGTGGATTCCTAACCTCTTGTTCTTTTTCTTCTTAAGACCTAATACATTTGTAAAGTACCTGCAATCTTAATTTTTCACTAAATGGAAAGGCTTTTAATAGACTGTGTAATCTAGCAGCAGGTTCTGGAGTACCTTCAACACTGTTGACCTGTTTGCAGAGAGTGTTTGGAGGTTGGTCGTGATAGTTGCTAAGCAGCCTGACCTTCTCCAAACTCCTGAGTTATCTAAGGAGGGGACTTCTGCTACAAATGGAAAGTAATTTATTGTCCCTTCCCATTGGTATCACCAGTAAGGACCAGTTCCCAGAGTTAAAAAAAAAAAAAAAAAAAAAAAGAGCCTTTGTTATGGCATATGAACATCTGAAATATTTGAGTGGAATCTATATTTTGTTTAAATCCCTATAGCAATTTTGAGATAACTGATAACTATCACCAATTTTGTTTTTAAAGCTAGTCTATATCTGAAGCTTAGAATATCAGGCCGCTTAAAGAGACTATGATGTGTTAATTGTTCTCTTGACTTGTTAAATCCACAAGTTAAAACAGACAAATCCATTTGCTTTAAGAAGAGTCAGTTGGAATTTGGCTCAGTGTCAATCTTTTTCTGGACTCCAGTTTTAATGGAATTAGGGTTTGACTCGGTGTTTCCCAGTTCAGACCGGTGGCTTTTTTGACTCTGCTGCAGTGTAGGTTTTTCTCTTAGGAAAAGAATTTGAAAGAGCATAACATTTGCTTGGTTTGTAGTAGTTCTTGGAAATGGTAGAAATCAAGTCAAAACTCTTTTTGAACGTATGAAAATAAGGAAGTGACAGTAACAAATTACCCTGTGCTGGTCTGGCAACAGGAATGGAAGGAAGCACTGGATAGGTAATGAAATCTGAGCTTTAAGTTTGAAATATTTGTTTCTTATGTAGACCTAACATGTTAAGGGAAGATTTAAAGGCTTTAAAGTATATTCCCTGTTAAATCAAATCAAGAAATACAAGGGACTGACCTGTATGGCCATAAACTGTGGGGAGAAGTGAATAAGCTTCATCTTCAGATCTGCCTTCAGCATCCTGAGGAAATATTGCAGCTCTGACCACTTCCGTGAAATTATTCCTTCCTAATTTTCAGCTCTTAAATAATAATGCTTCATGAGGTAAAGCTATAAAATGGATTTAGCGGTCAGAATGATGCTGAATAATGCTCCTTCAGGCTAAAGGATTATTTCAGTAGCTGGAGCCACTGGATTCTGAGGAAGGTGATAGATGGAGTTCAGGACAGCTAGGACAGCTTTTACCCCCACAGCACTGGTAGGTATTTGCAGAGTCAGCAAATATCTAGCACTTCAGTGAGATTTCATGCCTGTGAAGTAAGTTGGTATCAATTTTGCAAACAGAACTTAAAAAAAAAAAATATTTATATATACATATAATGAGTCTGTTAAACTTCTGCTTTAAACTTGTTTTATGCCTGCCAATGTCGTTTTCAGGATATTTGAGATTAAACTCCAAACTCTTGATCTGAGATTCACATGATTATGAGATACCAGAAGATATGCAAGAGAGGATATTTCTTGCCATCTATCGTGGTTGATTTGCAATAGCCAGAATAGCTTTGCTCGTGCTGAATAACTAATGCTCTTTGCTGCAGTTGTTTTAGATTGTGTGGATGTATCCCTCAAGCTAATTTGAAATAACATAATCTGAACGTTGAGGGTTGAGTGTCTGTGGCAGCACATGCTTTGATGCTCTCTTGAGAGGGTGGTTAAATGCCTGATGATATTATCAGTGGTTGTAACTTTCACAGTCGATGAGAATACATGGGTAGATAATATCACATATCGTCTTCTGAATTCTTTTGGTTTTGGAAAATGGAACATAAAAACTTTCAGGGTTTGTTTCCTAAATTATTTGTGGGCTTATTATGAAAGGTGAAGAAAAGGAAAAGCCTCATACCTCTTAGTGTCTTATATTCAGTGTCCTGAGGAACTCTGAACAAGTTTTTGGAGTTATTTGTGTGCATCAGTTTGAGGTAACTTGCCCTTTTTTTTTTTGCTGTGGTGGTAATTTTAGAATTAGAAGTTCAAAAGATGAGTGTTACACTTGATACTGCAGTACATTGAAGAAGGTTAGCCTGATTCTGACACTAGCTTACAGCTCTGTAAAGCTGGAAATAACTGAATTCAGAGGAAATAATTTCTGTGTGTCTTTGTTTTCAGGCTCTTAAGGTAAGAAGGGAAAATTGCACTTCCTGTGGCACCTCAGGATTTGCTTTAATATTTAACATGCCTTTACCCATCTTAATTTCAGGATGGGAAAGAGAGCAAAGGACTGGGGTTTTTTTGTTTGTTTTTTTTTCTCCTCCTTCTCTGAGGAGAAATCAACAATCAACATCTTGTAGGTGTTTTGGGGTTTGTTTTCCATGAGCTAGGTCTGCAGGAATGCAGCATCTGCCACTCTGGCATGGGCAGCACCCTTCCCTCTGGGCTGGAAGGTCTGTCCTTCCTGGAAAGAAGCTGTGGAGCCATGGCTGCTTGTGGGCTCCTCCTAAAAGGCACTCTGAAATTGTTGCAGTTTTAGACCAAACTGTTCTCCCTTGGTTCTAATTGACATTAAAATAACTTGTGTCTTTATCCATTCTTTTGGTATGAAGCAGGATAAAGGCTGATCGTATCAACTTTGTGATACAAGGGTTGCGTTCAGTGCTCTTGGGAGTATGTGAAATTAAATAACAACATTTTAATTGCTGCTTTAAAGCTCATGGAACCTTTGATAAGCATGTGCCATCTTACAAAAGTGCAAAGCCTAATTGGCCAATGGGTGCGTAGCTGAGGAGGCAAGCAATCAGGTTAAGTAAGTAGTGAAGTAGTGATTTTTAAATTTTTTTTATTTTTTTTTCCCTAAATGAGTGTAAAGGAAGAGGGATGGACTTTAAATGGTATCTGGGGAGAGGAAGGATGGACTTGTGATGAGGCAGCAGCTGCATTAGGGGACTTGGGTTTTGCCTCATCTTCTTATTTGACTGTAGGACAGTCCCTTCAGATGCTTTTCTTCCATTTCCAGCCTTTAAAATAAACTGAGCATTTTTTCCTTTTCTTTTTTTTTGTTTTGGTTGATATCTAGGACAAGAAGGGTTTAATTGTTTGGGGAGGAGGGGTTTTGTTTTGGGTTTTGTTGTTGTTGTCTTGGGGGGGGGGTTTGTGTTTGGGTTTTGGGGTGCGTTTGTTTTGTCTGTTTGTTTGAAGCAAGATGCTTCCTGTGCTGGTACATAATTAATTAGGTCACATAACTCAGTGGGACCAGGACTCGGGGCCTCAGATTGTGGTAGTGACGCAAAGAAACCCCGCACTTTAATGCGTGGCGTCTGAGGCCAGTCCACTTACTTTCATTTTTAGCCTTTTAAAAAGCACAATACCATTTTCTTTTTGTCTCCTCAGGGTTCGTAGACTTCTGCCAGCAGTTTGTTCTGTTCTTCAGCAGTTGCAGCTCTGCTGTGCTGATCAGATAAATGAAATTAAGAAACAGGATATCCACCCAGCTTTTATCTGAATAGCCCTTCAGTGATGAGCACTTCCAGCTTTCTGAATTTTTCTTAAGTGTTATTTGCATATGTTTATGATCTGAATGTTATTTATACTTGGTAACAAATGTAATTACTTACAAAAATGTTACCTGGTATGAATAACTCTGATCAAAAGTGATGTTATGTATTGCTTTAGTCTTCTGTCCGGTCTTTTCCTGGTATGAAGGCTCTGCTCTTCTGAGCTCTTTGAGTGCTCTTTGTCACCAGCCAGCCTTTGTCTGGTAGCTCATACGGTTTTGGTTTCTTCCTGAAAATGCAGCTAGAGATAGTGACTTTGCAGAGTTTGCAGCCCCTGGGAGAATCGCGATGTGCTGAGCAGAAAAATAAACACTTCAGAGGTGCGAAGAAAAAAAAAAAAGGTGAGGAAAAAAAAGACAAAGTATATGCAAATTTTGTGGCAGAGAAGAGAGAAATAGAGATGGTTTTGGGAGGAAGCTATTATCTGGTTGCTTTGCTCATCCGCTGAAACCACATATGTACCAGCTGAGACCTAAAGGCATCTCTCCCGCCTACAAACAATCTTATTTAGAACCGATGCTGCCCACAACAGCAAATAAGTTGTGTAGTAACTTCATGCTAAAAACCTTCCATCCTTGCTTCACTCCAGCCTGTGCAACTGCTCTCTGCAGAGTTTTCACACATAGTAATTATCTCTTCCTGTCACCACTAAAATATGTTTCTTTGCTGCTGCTGCAAGTTTAATCGAATTGCGGGAAGGGCACTGGCAAGTCCTTCACTGCTTGCCCAGTACAAGAATTACTCCAGATTGGTAGAACTGTGGTGGGCTCACACTGTAATAGAGGAGTACCAGTGATACCAAGTGAGCACAGTTCTGTGTGGTCAATCATTCCTGCAGCACTTGGAGGCCCCAGATGAGGCCATGAGATGCTGGGAGGGCTGGAGCCCCTCTGCTGGGAGGACAGGCTGAGAGAGTTGGGGGGGTTCAGCCTGGAGAAGAGAAGGCTCTGGGGGAGACTTTAGAGCCCCTTCCAGTATCTGAAGGGCACTTATCAGAAAGCTGGAGAGGAACTTTTGACAAAGGCTTGTAGTGACAGGACGAGGGGTAATGGGTTTAAACTGGAAGAGGGTAAATTTATATTAGATCTTGGGAAGAAACCTTCCACTCTGAGGGTGGTGAGACCTTGACCCAGGTTGTCCAGAGAAACTGTGGATGCTCTGTTCCTGGAGGGGTTCAAGGCCAGGCTGGATTTGAGGCAATGATGTCTGGTAGGGGGTGTCCCTACCCATGGCAGGGCAGTGGAACTGAATGATCTTTAAGGTCCCTTCCAACCTAACCATTCTGTGACATCAATTTGGGAGCAGGCTTAGGATTGTCCTCTGTGACCCAATCTCTCCTGATAATAAAGTCTTGTGATTGTCTAGTGAGTTGTTTTGCTTGTGAAGGTGACACAAGGGGAAACTGATAGAGCTCACTAATATCCTGGTACAGCTTCTTGTGAAACAGCGTGAGCCTTTTGAACTAAGAATATTGTATACTTTGTAATCAAACATTTCCTCATACTTTTATTTTCCTTGTCTGTGCTTCTAGCCCTTGTTCAGGTTTCTTAGGTGTTACTTTCCCAGGTAAGTTCGTGCCAGCAACCCCTTTCCAGAAGACGTTGTTGAGATTCTGCACACTCTGCATGGGCTGTTTTGCTGAGCAGGAAGGTTGGCTCCCTGCCTCCAGGTTGGAGATTTGAGAAGCTGTGGAGTCCCAGAATATTTTAGAATTGCTGCTACAGTGATAGCAGGCTTAACCATAGCAATGGATGTGTAGAATCACAGACTGGTTGAGGCTGGAAAGGACATCTTTCCAGGTCAAACCCTTCTGCTCAAGCCAGGACTCATAGAGATGCTTGCCCAGGACTGTGTCCAGATATTGGGGTTGGGTTTTCTTTTTTGGTATCTTCAAGGATAATTCATGTACATGAATAAAATCATTGTTTGTATACCGCTGAGTAGCGACCTTATTCAGAGTGGCAGAATTTGGAAAACATCTACTTTCCTGAGATGTGATAACTAAGCTGGCAGTACTCAATATAAATACTAGCTGTCACAGAAGAAACTAACTTGACAACTTAGCCTGTCCTGGCATCTCCAGGCCAAGTAGAAATTAATTACAACATAATTGTGCTTTTCTCCTGCTGTCTTCCCCATCTGTATACAGTGGTTTATAAAATGTTATAAGAATTAATGAAATGGCCATAACTTAACTATCTTTGCCATTTTGCAAATGATTATGATTTGGATTATAATTTAAGTTTTTGAGCAAGTTTTTAATCTGTGCATTTGCACAGGACTATAATGAGATATAACGAGTTTATATTCCGACTTGAAAAATCTATGTGACCTCAAAAAGGAGGAGAAATCTTACACTGGAACAGTTACTAAAGGGATTTTTAATTGTGATTTGAAGAATGTCGTTTGAAGACCTTTTAAAACCTATTTTAAAATTCAGATTCTTTTAGAATACAGTAACAAAAGCAGTATGTAAAATGAGTCATAATGATAGTAGTACAGTGTAAGATCTTTACTCTTCCTTAAAAGGCGATCTCTATTTTATTATTTGAATTCCAAGCTGCTACAGCATATTCTTATGTGAGTCTCTTGTCATTGATGCTGTGTAAGGAATCTTTTTCATTGCTAAACCAACTTAATATATTCAAATTATAGCTTCTCCTATAAGGCTTTTTTGTAGCCTTTTTCTTATACTTAATGCTAAACATTGTAAAAAAAGAAATCAGACCAACAGTGCATGTAAATTTTGGAGCAGAGAGGATTTCCTCCCTGTCTCGAACCCTTCTGTTTAAGGTATTTGAGTGGCAGATGGGAAGGGACCCCAAAATGGGCTTGAAAACTCACTTTAGAGTGACCTTGCACTGTTGCCATGGTGTTGTCTTTGACGAGGAAGAGCACGGTGACTGAGACATGCTCTCACCACAAAACAAACTTGTCCAAATGGGTAATTACCTATTGCTACATGTTCTGTAGAGATAGAGGGTCTGCAGTAATCACAAAGGATAAAGAAGAATCCATTGTAAGCCTTTTCTGGACTTTCAATCTGGAGGCTTGGTCAGGAGGTGTCTCTTTTTCTTCTCCCAGTCTTCTCCTTTCCCTTTCTTCCAGGGGACGTGATGTGCAAACACGAGAAAGCAAACTGTTGGCTTGGTCAGAGGGGAATATATTTTTCTTTGCATTGGGTGTGTGCATAAATCTGACTTATTTAGACTTGCAAAGATATGGGAATTGGTCAGTAGGGTGCCAGATGGTATTAATTTTTTTGATACCCTCTATATATTGTATCACTGATGTCATACTGTCAGAATTTATTTTTAGTGGGCTTAAGACAGTGATGTGTTTGTGGGATGATGTAGAGTAGATGCACTACAGATGTTAATGAAAGAGTTACAAATTTTGAAGTATTTTGGGGAGCACAGTTCTCATTCCTTCTGAAAGAATGTTTTTACCTGGCAGATCAGTCTCATACTGCATCCTGCAAATGGGACAGGCATAACCTTCTGCTGTCCATGCTTGTCCCACTGAGTGGGCTTTTCCCTACTCTTCTGAATCAAGAAGTCTGGGGTTTTGTCCTGTGTTGAGTCAGAATAGTACTTTTCCACGCATGAACTGCTGAACTTGTTTAAATTCCAGAAGACCAACCCCATCCTTGAATATTTCCTAGGAAGCATCAGAAAACAGCATCTCCTCTCTACTTGGGTGAATGTCCCTTTTTTGAGGGCACAGTTTCTCTGACCTCATCTATCTGCCTTATGTGACCACAGATGCTATTAACAATTTTGCTATTAGTAAATTTGAGGTATCACATAGCTGTGAGTTACTCCAAGTTATAGGTGAAGTATTTCATGGAACCCGTGGAGAGAAGCAAGTATGTGACAGTTTTCTCTGCTGGCCAACATTTCTCCCTGAACTGATAAAATAACTGCAATTCTTAGAGTTTTATTTTGACCCTCCTGGAAGGTTTTTATCTTGCCATCTAACAGCTGAAACAATGCAGCCACGGAGAACTTCAAAGTGACTTTGCTTCAATAGCAGTGAGATCCAGGCAGAGCAGGTTTTTTCCTGTAAACTCTCACTTTCGTGGCTCAAATTCTTTGTTTTTAAAAGCTTCTTTATTAAGAGTCACCTAGTAGTGCTCCATCCAGGAGTTTGACAGTGTGTATGTTCCTCCTGGATCGGGCTCTGGAGAAACTGAAATAATTTTTTCCACATGCTTGGAAAGCTGGATGGATTAGTTAGACTGGATTTAGTGCATTTTACTTTGATGTTTTTTTAATGCTTCTTTGGTTTATAACTTCTTATTTCTGGTAATTAAGTGTAAGCCTCGCATACATAGCTAACAATGTATAGGATATGTTCATCTCATAAATCACTGCTTCACAATAGCTTGTTCTGCTTGATCTGCTTTTTAATAAGCGGTAGGTGAGGATCTGATGCAGGTAGAAACCTTATTTTTGTTCACCTAAGACTGCTCATCGCAGTGAAAGATTTACTGCTGATAACTGCTGCCCTGTCAGCAGCAAAGGGATGCTGGTTCAACATCGCTCACTTCAGCCGTGAATCCTGCAAGCTGAAAGGTAAACAGGGGACAATTGGGTTGTTTGAAATGACAAGGATGTTTTCTAGCACTCTAGCTTGTTTATGGGGATTAATTATATACTTTATTCTACCCTATCCCACTTGTTTACTGATACTGTCTGCTCATCTGCTGGCAGTGGAGACTGTTTTGATCCCATGGAGGTTTTGGCTGAGGATGATTGATGCTCTCATTTGGGGTTCCCTATTTAAGTGGAGTGTTAGTGTTGCAGTTTCCTTAATAGAATCGTGAAGTACAGGTTGATAGAGCAATGCTTTCTATTCAGCCAAAACTGTAAAACTAGAAAGAAATTTGATTTCTGTCCTTTGGAATTTGAAAATGAGTATTTTATTTTTTTTTTGTTTCTTTTGAAGCAGTCTTTCTGTAAAAGCAATTCCATTTTCTGTGCTGTAGCCTTGCATACTTGCTCTTGGCTACAGCATTTTTCATTCTGGGATTTTATTAGAATCATCCCATAAAATATTTTGTCGTATGATACAAACCAGATAGTCTTTGCCACATGGTTTTAGGTCAGTAGTATGAATTGGCTTTAGATGCTTACACTCTGTTTCTTAATTGTTTTGATTTGATGTGGAGAGCTCAGGGAATGGTTTGGAAGAGGAATAGTCCTTAGAATAGGACTGAGTAAAAATGTGATGTTTAGTGCGTAAGATACATGCAGTCAGCAGGTACTTTCTTCATTACTTAAATTAACCTTGTTTTGCTCAAATACATCTTCACGCCATGGGTTTTAGAGACCGAAGGATCCTAAATTGTGATGTACTTCATGTGCTGGAGCTACCACGTCACTTCTGTGCACTCTACAAAGTGCTGGTGTCATCTTGGAAACTTGAAAGAAGGGAAGGTTATCGCAAATACCAAGTGAATGAAAGCCTAAAACTAGAGAAATACAGATCAGGAATTGATGTGTACCATTTTTAACAGCAAAGTTTATTTTTGTAAATAAAGTAAAGTATGAAAGGTAGTGCTGGGATCTTGTTTGCAAGAATAAGAACGGTTTTCAGAAGGAGCTCTGATGGCCAGACACGAGTTGATGGGTGTGATTGTGTGACAGCAGCTACAAGGTCGGGTTAAGCTTTAGTATCTCTGAATATATAGAGGATGGGATGGTAAGACCTCCTGGAAGTCTCTGTTTATCTATATTCACAAAGCAGGTTGTGCTGCTGTGAGTGAAAGCAAACAAACCTCAGTTAATTTGGTGGCTGAAAGGAAGGCTTGGTTGGGGAGAAGGCAGGGGAATACACTGTTGTGAGGACCCAAGTAATCCAATCTCCCTCCTTTTCTCTTTCTAAAGCCTTTAGACTCTGGACAAAATACCTTGTGTTGTGAAACCCTCTTCCTGAGGTTGGCTTGTCGGGCAATAAAACATGTGGCAGGGAGAGGGGATGAAGAAGGCTCCGAGCTCTGCCTCTGCTGCCAGCACATATGGCCTGGGATAAGTTACTGTTCCCCTTCATCAAATCCCTACAGTGGGAACAATGGAGGAGGCTTCAAGAGACTCTCAGTGCTGTTCTGTTATCGAAACAGAAAAGCTTCAGGTTTAAGTGATCGGGTTTGGAATCGTCTGTGTGGATTTTCTCGCTAGCACAGGTAGCTGAGTTAATGCCATTGAACCCGGTGACAAATGCTCTCACCAACCCAAACGTTGCCTCATCTAAGCTTTATAAAATTTAAACAGGCATATATGTTTTTTAATCATATCTATATGCTGTGATAGTTCAATAGGACATGTTTAAGAGCATAAAACAACATACAACAAGCAATAAAGCTCACTGCCTGTTTCATTGTACATTGCTAATTGATGAACGCGATCTCTAGGCTCGTTAGTTAAACTAAGCAGGGTTGTTTTTAATGAAGGTTTTCTTCACATCAAGTACAGGAATGTTTAGCCACGTTGTCCATGGTTTTCTTTCTAAAGAATCTGTGCTATGGAGGCTTCTATGTTATTTGCAAGGCTTTAGTATTGAATCTTTCTTTTAAGTGCTCATAAGTGATTGGAAAAAAAAATGCATTTAGCATCTGAACTTTAAAATGTTCCATTGAAGAAGAATTAATAGCTTGAGGAAGATACTAAGGTATCTTATTTTTTGCTGCTACTATCTTTTGGGTCTGCGCAGTGATTTTTAGGCAGGCAAAATCAACTGCCTGATTTCTGGAAGGAGCATTGGACTTGATGCAAGCTAGGACCTTTGAAAGCCTTACAAAAGAGCTTGAGAGTTTTGAACACTCTCTTTTGATGTCAGAACCCTACTTGAAACTGTGTGGCAGCTACAGAAATCATATTAGATATTCCTCAAGTTTATAATGTGTATTTATTACAAAGAAGCTGTGGGGAATTGCAGCCTTGGCAGCCTTTCAAACAATCTCTTACAATGCAGCTTTATGCCTGTAACATATTTTCTCTTCCTTTCTTTTTGCAAGTCATGTTTTAACCAGATTTCTTTCCCTTTCAACTCTGGAAGGCAAATGTAGTGTTTGAAACGCTGTGTTGTACTTGGAGAGGTTAGATTTTCCTCTCATTCTGTGGAACAATAAATGGAAACTTGCATGTTTGGAATTGCACAATCCAAGTCTTCCTCTGGGAGAGTTCAGTCGTTAAATTGCTGATGGGAAAATCAAAGTTCAAGGGGAAAAGTAAGGAGGGAGATATAAGGAAGGGAGGGTCTCTTCAGGTACTTGGTTTTAATATGCAGCCAAACACAAACTGTGTTTTGAAGCTTTTCTGTGTGGGCCAAGCGTGTCTGAATTCTTTCCAGCTCTGACCCTTGAGAATCTCAAAAGGTTCTTTCCTTTTGGTGTAACAATTCTACCCGAAACGGTACGGCACTACGTGTCTGGACAGTCCCACCAGCCGGGAGGGTGAAGCTGCACTCCTGGCTGCTGCTCCAGTCTTGCATAAATGCTAATTTATGGGTTGTGTGTTGGAGGTGGAGGGAGAGATGCTCCCCCTCTGCCCCTTTGATATATGATTGTACCACTTATGGAAAGTGCTTTATTCCCTGGAGACCGATTGCCCAGTTGCTGTAACCAGCACCAGAGCAGCAGTGATTTCTGTTGTGTGTCCCCCCCTCCACCCAACACTACAATAACTAGAGCCAGTACAGGTTGCCAGCAAGAATAAATATCCTCTGCTCGTTCTATCCGTGTTCCAGCAGCGATAACTCATGTCAGTTGTGCAAATCCTGCAGATCAGGGCAGCAAACTCCACTTTGCTCTGCTGTTAAGTGTGGCAAGAAGCTGGTATCGATTGCTACTTAAGCAAAAGAAATTGGGTGTGATGCCTTAGCAGTGACACTCCATCTTTAAACATCCTTTCTTCATCCTCCGCTTAAAATAGCGCCTTAAATTTTCTGTATGACTTTATTTTTATGGGAACTAGTAATGAAATCATGGGTTATGGAGGCCAATAGCGTGGACAGTTCTTACATGGTAATAACTGTTGCTGCAATACCTGTAGAGAGGAGTTTTATTGGTGTGCCCTGTTTTTGGAGCATTAAATGACAAAATTGAATATCCAGCATCTTTTCTGCATTTGTGGTTATGCTTGGACAGATTCATTTAATCAGCTGCATGAATGAGCACTTAGGGATTTTATAAGCCAGAGTGACCAAATTATGGTAATTAGACATCTTGTCTATTTTGTTGTACTGGCTGCTGAACAGTAATGAGGTTAAAGGAATACTGACAACTTGATGAAGGTGCAAAATTGGCGTACCTAAAAGCTGTCATCGTTCTGCTGTGTATCTCTGAATACTTTGATTTTTATGATGTTCTTTCTGCATATGTTTAGTTCCGTGACATTTAGAGGCAGGCAGGATGCTGCAAATATGTGGTCTGGTGTGGAAGCCATACGAGCATATTTCTCTTCTTTTTCAGAGTTTGTTTCTCTTCTGAATGCTGTCAAATAATTTGACAATCTCTAAAGTTTATTCTATACAATGGGTCACCTCTAATAACCCATTTGAGAAACGCATCATCTCTCATTTTACTGGGTATGGGCAAACATTCATCTAATATTATAGAAAACGGAATGCAATAGAGAAATTGATAACTTTTTCAGGGAATTCCTGCTTATGGATGTCATTGTCTTTTCTGTGTGCTTTGCTAAATGTGTGCACAACTGGCGTAAGACTAGTTTTCTGTAAAGAAAAATAATCTGAGAGTTTGATGTTCAGAATTAATGCTTCCAAAAAAAAACTACTAGAAACCCAACTGATGGAATAACACCAAGACTGGATAAATTAGTTCATCTGTTAAAATCAAAGGTATTCAAAAAGTGTTCAAAAAGAGCTCCTAGCAGGAGCTGAGGACAACAGGCCAACATGCTGAAGCCTGATTTTTTTTGAGGAACTCGCTCAGCTGGAACATGTGATCTGATCTTTATATGAATTTCCCTTTGCTTCTCTTTCCTCTTATGTGCTTTGTCATCTGTTATATTTAGTTCTTACGATGTCTGCAGCCTTTTATCTGAAAGTCTGATATTAATTTCACATGTGTTAAGTGGTTTTTATCAAAGTAAGCTAATAGGTCTTTTCCCTCTGCAAAAAAAAACCAAAAACCAAACTACCAACACTGAGGGGAGAGACTTCTTTTCCCCACCACTTTCAGGGCTGTGTTTTGGGGAAAACAGCTCTTACCAAATTGTTTCTTGTGCAACCCAGGCTTCATCCTAGAGCAGCTGACCTTGGATAATCTCCAACCTGCCTGCAAGCTACTAACTTTTTTTCCCCCTCTTTCTTTTCCCACCGGGAGGAAGGAGGAGGGTAGCCTTGAGCATCCAAGGGAGGTGGTTTCAACCTGTGTTTTTAGGAATGACTGGGATGGGTATTGGCCACTGTCACGAGAGGGTCTGCAGAAGAAAGAGGGTCTGGAAACCTAAATTTGTTTCTTTAAGGCTCACAGTTTCTTTAGAAAATTGTTGCCTTCTATTAAGTGGAGGAAAAAAGGATTGGAAAGCATTTGTAGATGGTATAACAGCTCAATAACTTCTATTTCATGGTAGCTCCAACTGTTGCCACTGTGGCTGGTGTGATATTATTGCCAGCAAGAACAGAGAATCTGAAAAAGGAAAGTATATGCAGGGCTGTTTAAAGTGATTTTACCATGGTGTCTACATGTCTCTAGTCTCAGCCCCGTGCTCCAGATGAAGCAGACAATGTGGTAACTCTCAGATAATTCTGGCTGTTGATTTTTCCCCCCTCCTGCCCTGTTCTGTGTCTGTCCATAGGAAATAGCTACGTGTCTGTCTTTTCCCTTGTGCTGCAGATTTGCAGTTTGTCTTTAAATCCCTGGTGCTCCCTGGTGGTGTACAGCAAGCTTCTTGGTGTAAAATAATCCGTTTGGAGATTATTTTTCTTTTCCTCCTGGGTTATTGCTTTTATGAATATGTGATGGTTTATAGTGGTGGGCAAAGTGTGAGCTCTGTGGAACAGCTAATCCACAAGTATGCCGTAGTTTATTTGTAACAGAACTCCTGGTACATTTTCATGCAATAACTTTTCTTGCTCTCAGAGAACTCTCCTTCCTGTTCCCCCTCTTGAACGCCCACCAAAACAGAGGTTAGACATTAAAGATAATGTTTTCTTGAGCAACTTGTGTGAGTGTGGGGTTTGGGGGTTTTTTTGCAAGGAAGTAGCACACAACTGGGTTGATGTATCTGCACTGTTTGGGGGAGTTATAGTCAGGAAAATGTCTATGTGGAAATGGAGACAGTTGAATTTAACTGATGTACATGTTCTAATTGTAAAGAAGTGCAGCTCCTGCCCATTTGAGTTTCTCCACTTGCCCCATGTAGCATCAAAGCTTGAGTGTCACCCCCTACTTCTCTAGGAAGGGAAGTCATCATTTTCGTTACAACCTGATTGTTTCTTATCACAAAACATTTTATATGCTAATGATACAAATGGGAAGGAAGGAGAACAGCTGACTTTCCAGTTCCATATTGACACGTTCCCAGTGGGACTGTTGGGTTTTTTTGAGCGTGACCATGAAGCTGCTGTGTGACTTTGAATGGATGATGCAGTAACCAGGGAATCCAGCAGTGACATTTTTAGAAGAAGAGTTACATTTGATTAATGATTCCTGTTTTGTCATCCTATATGAAATGCTGTGTGTTGAGCATTAGATGTATAGTCTTAAACCAATGAAAAATTTCATATTTGCCTTTCAGCTACTCAAAATGGTCTGATGTCTTTGGGATTTAGAGAAGCAAAGTATGGGTGATTATGTGGGCAGTCACTTCACATTGAGAGTTTGAGCGTCAGTCAGTCCTGTTCCTCTGTTAAAATTCCAATAAATTCCGATTTCTCAACATAGATATTCCTATCTGCTTTTTGTAATTGAGGATTGACTGCAGATATTTGTTCAGCACGTTTCTAACTTCTGAATTTGGCTTAGCATTAGCAAAAATAATGCTTTTCTTGGCGACGTGTGTGTTTAAAATAATTAAAAGGGGTTCTTGAGATATGTGTAGAAACATCTGCTTTTATTATTGTTTGTAGGGGCACGGCTGTGTACAGTGATAAATCATGATTGTGTCATATAAAGTGCTTTTGCATCTGCTGTCCCATATGAATCACAGTCAAGCAGGCAACAAGTTGCCTCTAAAAGCAAGACCTTTTGGTCAGAAGAGACAAGCAGCCGGCAATCTGGAAGTTCAAAGTTAGAATTCAGCAGAAACCATCACTTGGGTCCTTTCAGTGCACATGAAAGCCTTACATTTCCTTACTGTTTATGAATAGCAGGAACTGGCTGCGTAGCCCACGCTTGCAGACTTAAAATAGCTTCTTTGCAATGCAAACTTGGCAACAGGAGCTGACAAGTTTATGTGATATCACCTTTATGTGTTTGTATTGGGTTTGCAAGGCAAGGTTTTGGTAGCGAGGGGGCTGCAGGGGTGGCTTTTGTGAGAAGATGCCAGAAGGTTTCCCCATGTCCAATAGAGCCAATGCCAGCTGGCTCCAAGAAGCACTTGCTGCTTCTTGGCGAGCCTTTCAGCGATGGTGGTAGAGCTTCTGGGATGACATAGTTAAGAAAAGGGGGGGAAATAAAAACCCTGTGAAACAGCAGCTGCAGCTGGAAGAGAGGAGTGAGAATACATAAGAGACACAACTCTGCAGACACCACAGTCAGTGAAGGTGGAGGGAGGAGAATGCTCCAGGCACTGGAGCAGAGAATCCCCAGAAGGCCATGGTGAAGACTGGTGAGGCAGGCTGTCCCTTGCAGCCCCTGGAGGTCCACGGTGGAGCAGAGATCCCCCTGGAGGACTCCAAGTGGAGCAGATGGATACCTGAAGGAGACTGTGACTCTGTGAGAAGCCCACACTGAAGCAGGTTCCTGGCAGAACCTCTCCATTGACCTGTGGCCCCATGGAGAGAGGAGTTCATGCTGGAGCAGCTTTGGTGGCAGGACTTGTGACCCTGTGGGGGACCAATGCTGGAGCAGTTTGTTTTTGAAGTACTGCACACCGTGGAAGGGACCCACGACCGATGCCGGTGAAGCTGGTGAAGGTCCATGAGAAAGACCCACTTTGGAGCCTGAAATGTAAGAGAACCCACATCGAACATCTGCATTTGCTTCATCAAAAAACTGCAAAGCATTTGCTTATAACTGTGGTCTTTTAGTGACAGTAAACCTATTTTTTAAAGTTGCGTATTTAGGTGAAGAATTTAGAAGTAATAAGCGAGAAAGTTCATCAGACTGCAACAAGGAAATGTGATTGCTTTTCTGGGTCTTGAGGGTTTTTTTCCCTCTGTACTTACAGAGCTTTATGGCAGAATTGACACTTTTAGAGGTACTTTTGCTCTATAAGTTTTATGAAGGTGAAAACCACCCTGTACCACCAGACCACAAGCTGTTCTGAGAGCATATCCTTCTAGGGCGTTGGCTCAGCATTAACAAATTAGTATTTTACAGGGCTGTAGCCCACACTCAGTAAGAACTGAACTATTTCTACATTTTCTGCAATGCCTGAGTATGTGTTTTGTATTAATTGTTCCTGGCAGTGGGAACCAGTGCACAGGTTTCAGATTCTGAGCGATCAGTTGGTCTGTTCACTAGAATGTTCTAAAAAGCCGGTTTATTATGACTAAGTTTTTCTTAGAAATTATTATGGCTAAGAAAGCCAAACGACTGTTGCCCTCGTCCAGAATGAAAGTCATAGATGCTGTAATGCAGAAAAGGGTTCTGAGCTTTGAACTCACAGCTAACGTAGGATCTGTCCTGCAGTTATGCATTTATTCATGACTGTGGCTTTGTGAAGGCTCACTCCTTCACAAAGGTAGCCCTTGGTGCAGTATTTCTTGTCAGCCAGCTCTGTGCTTCCCTGCTCTACCTGCTGTTCTCCCAAATCCGCTTTGAGGTTCTTTATATTGTATAAGTGAGGAGGTAGGTACTTAAAAATAGCTGGAGAGCTGCGTTCCTGCAGCACAGGACACGCAATAAACTTTTAATTAGCCTGAACTTCATGTCATACAGCACACATATAATGTCATGAAAAGAACGTCTTGAAATACCTACAGTTATAAACAGGTTTTGCTCCAGAAACTGTTGGGAAAGTGTTTAAGGCTCCTTTTGGCATTGTTTTTTGATTGGTTTTGTGGGTGTTTTCTTTTTTTAAGGGAGAGGTCTTGAAAGGGATTTCAGAAGAAAAGGCACGCTGGAAAGATAAACAGTTCTGTGTTTAAGAGCAGTGCAGGAAGCAAATAGATGGTGTTGCTCATGGGAAGCTCTTAGAAGCAATTAGTGATAAGAGTGAGGAAGGAGGAAATCTGGTTGGCAGCTGCTGGGCCTTCAGCAGCCTCTGACCTTGGCCCAAAGGTGCTTCCAAGCTGCCGGGGAAGGGTTTGCTGCCAGAGATGCTGGATTTACCAGGATTCTCCTTGAAAGACATGGTGAAGTCTTGTCACATGTCTTGTGTGAGGGAGCTGGGGGTGTTCAGCCTGGAGAAAAGGAGGCTGAGGGGAGACCATGTCCTTCTCTACAACTCCCTGAAAGGAGG
>BJBW01007775.1:7472-20224 GCA_004320125.1 Scolopax mira
GATGGGCTTTAAGGTCCCTTCCAACCCAAACCATTCTATGATGTGTCCAAATCTGGATCTTCTGTGTCACAAAAGAGGGGACTAGGGACATGGGAAAGGCTGGGGAAGGGGCAGTGGAACTGCCCATTGCTGCTCTACATGAGGGGCTGATGGGGCTCAACTGTGTCCTGTCCCCTCCCTGTGAACAGTGTCCCATCTCAGAGCAGCACTGCCTGAGGATGGGCCCCAGTGTCGAGGTGTGAAGAGGAATGGGCTGGAGAAGGGAAGCAATCTGAAGAGGCATCTGAACCCCAGTGACACCAATGGCTTCCTCCAGATGTGGAGATTTAGGCAGGACATGGACAACTGCCATGCAGGAAGGCTCAGGCAAGTGATGTGACTGTTGGGCAAGTGATGTGACCCTTGCAGATCAATTCCCCCTCCAAAGGGCAAGTTCTTCAAACTATGGCCCAGTGAATGTGCCAAGATATGAAAGAATCATCACTGGAATCATAAAAAAAGATGAAAATGGGCTTAGTGAAGCACAGGGCAGCCTGATGCATAGCAGCAGCAGCGAGAGAAGGGTAAGGAAGGCAAGCGACCCCTGAGCTGGAGACCAGTGAGCTGCTGGGAGATGAAGAGCTGGGAGGTGCACAGAGAAAACCTGGCCAAGAACAAAATGCCAGCACAGAGGAGCCAAAACAGAACCTTCCCCTCCCACTGAGGAAAAAAAAAGTGTTAGAAAAAGAAGATATCCCCCACTTTTCCGTGGAGAAATTCAACCAGGGGTGTCACCAGGCTGGAGTCTCAACTCTGTGCTTACCTTAGCTCCCTGCCTGCAGGGGACCTGGTTGTCCCCTGGTGAGGTCTTGGCCGTGTTTTACTCAGCTGAGACTTACTGTGAAATCACCATCAAAGCCTTCAGCAGGAAGGGCCCACCCCAAGCTCGGTATTTCACCTGATTGGCTTTTGGGTTTCAATTGAAATCCCCCCAAACACAAAAGTCCTTACAGAGTTCTAGGCTGGGCTCAACTGAGCTCGAGACTCGGAGGAGGATATCACCTTCTGAAGGGACACCCCACTGCAGAGCCACCTTTTCTAAATAAAGTGAAGCCTTTAATGCTCCACTTTCACTGGGGAATCAATCAGGCAGCACCCTGAGCTGCCAGCCCTGGGCCACCCCGCTGGGAGCAAGTGGCAATGCAGAGAGAAAGAGCGGGCACAGCCCTTGATGTGAGAGGTTTGAGACACAAACGTGGTTCTGCACAAACTTCAGAGGAGAGCAGAAAAGAGCAGGAAAACCACAGGAAAGGATCTCGTGTACATTCACACTCATTCAGGTGGCCAGAAAAGGGACAGACTGCCAGCCTTGCAGCTCTGCCACAAGCTGTGCAAACGTCCTACAGGTCAGGAGCCCCCAGCCCTTGCCCCACCTGTGGCCGAGCAGCCTGTCCCCAGGCAGGGCTTTTTTGTCCTCTGAAGGAGGAGTGTGCACAGCCTACCCCACGGGCAGCAAATCTGCCTGGTAAGCAGAGAGGAGGAGCCATGAGGTCTGAAGATGAGGACCTTCTCCAAGCCAACCACTCTTCCTCACCCGCCTGCTCCCGGGGCAGAGAGATACCTGTGGCAGAAGAGCCGGCCTGTTCCCAACCCAGAGCCCCTTTACCTTTTTATTTCCTCCTCCAGGGACGTGGCTGATGTTATCTAAGGACCCAATTTTCGATTGCACCTTATCTTTGAAGTCCAGTTTCTCAGATTTCACCTCCACCTGGCCACCGCCTGGAAGGGAAGAGCATGAGCTGAGTTAGCTCCTGTGGAGAGAAAGCGCCGAGGTCTGAGCTGCCCCTCAGAGGGGGCTCACCCAAAGCACCCCGAGGGTGAGAAGAGGGTGAGGATGAGGGAAACAGCAGCAAGAGGGACCCCGTGGTCACCTGGAACACCCAGGAGCCAGAGCAAACGGGAAGGAGGGTAAAGGATGCTGTGGTTTAGAGAACCAAATCGTGCTGCCCTGAACACCAGCCGTCCCAGTGGTGTGTTGGCACAGACGAGGGCGGCTCTGGATCCCACCAGATCCCTCCCCAGATCCCAAGCCATCAAGGTCTGGCAATGATGGATCAGTGTCCAGCACCCTGGGGGCTCACTCTGCTGTGTTCTACGTGTTCAGTGTTCCACGAGCCTCCCCTTGTTCCCTGCACAACCCCAAACCCTCTCCCCATCTCCAGATCCACACCCCGATGCTGCCTCTGAGTCCCAAGGACCAGCACACGGTCCTTTTTTTTCCCCCTGAGTCAAAGGGAATATGGTTTTTTTTCCCCCCTTTTTTCCAAGTAAAAATGTACCTTTTTTTTTTTTTTCCCTAAGTCAAAGGGTACCTGTTTGTTTTTTTCCTTTTTTCTGAGTCAAAGGGTACCTGGTTTGTGATGGATGTTGCCCAGGGAACCGCATTTGGATGTCACGTGGCTCAGGTCGACTGGCTTGTAAACAATTTGAACCTGTCCGTAGGAAAAAGGAGAAGACAATGAGCCTGTCACCACCAGGGGCAAACCTGGGGAGGGGGAGGCACAACACACACCGGCACCTGATCTGGATTCAAGGGAAAGGACAGCTTAAACCCCAGTAAGATTAATAATAATAATAATAAAAGAAACTGTCAACGGAAATGGGAGATCATTAATGGCCGTGTGCAGTAGCCTCTCTTAACATGTCAGCATGCACAAGATCACCTCTCCACAGAGGGGGGGAAGTAGAGGCAATTTTAAAGTGCTTAAGTGAGAAAGAAAGTGGAGTGGTAATTAATTAAGATTTGTATACACATCATCCAAAAGGAGGAGATATACCAGAGAGAAAACGTAAAAAAATTAAATACCTTTTCTGGTGTAAAACATAAAGCTTATGTCCACAAAAACTGAAAGAACAGAAATGATCAATGTGCACAGAACTTTTAAAAGAGTGACCAAAATATGCATTTCTGAAAAATGCTGTAATGGAAATAAGGGTTAAAAAAAAAAACCAAAAACAAAGCAAAGTTTAAATATCTGGCAGGAGTTTCACATAAGATAAATTAAAATGGCAATTATCATCTATTGGACCAGAACAGTATTTCATGACATTATGCTCTGTTTTTCCCATTATGTCTCTAAGCGTGGGCTCCAGTAATCCCACTTAAACCACCCCACTGGAAGACCAGCCCTGGCTGTGGGACACGGGGCCAGTGGCCTCTTGTGCACAGACAATCGGGTCACACGAGACGCACACACAAGGGATGGTTAACGTGGAGCTCTTTAGTGGTTACATTAGTGGTTAAACACCACACTGGAAAACACTGGTGACTGGAGAGGTCTGGGACCACCAGGGACAGCAAATCACAGCACACACACACCAGCTACATCGGGAGCAGGAGACAAGGGGGTGAGAAAACATCCCCAAACCCTCAGAAATTACCCTGGACCCTGGGTTTGGACTCCCATCTGCGTGTGAGCCAGCTGTTGGTGTAGGCAGTGGGGTTGGGCAGGAGAAATGGGATCATCCACACCTCAAGGCTGGTTCCTACTCACTGGGAAGTGTCTGGCTCTCAGCAATATCCTGGATTTCAAGGGGAGCGTACACTGTTCCCTGTGTTTCCACCAGGTACCAGGTGGAAGAGCTCTCACAGCTCTCGGGAAGGATGTGCCAGCACCAAAGGGACCTTTGCAGAGGAGCTGACACTCCTCCAAGCAGCCAGACAGCCTCCAGGCCAACGTGGCCACAAGCCAGCAGGAGAGTCACCGTGGCCATTACTCCCCATCACTCCCAATCACCCTCTGCTGACCCAAAAGTCCTGGGGTGAAGGTGCATCCTTCCATTCTCATGTTGGCCCCGTGTCCACTGGCCCCACCACCCTGAGAGCCTGGTGTTGGGCAGTGGTTGTGCACACCATGGAGAAACACTCCCCCCTCCACCATCAAAAGGAAGGGGTGGGGAACAGAGGTTCAGTGCCACCATCCTGGAGCCTGCCTTGTCTCTAATGCTCACACATACCAAAAGGCATGTTTGACAAGAAAGTGGAGACAGAGAGAGGGGAGAAAAGCAACCCTGGGGTCCAGGAGCACATGGCAGACACAGACATGAAGACAGCGTTGGGGAAAGACCACGGGTTTAATGCACTAAGCAGGAGAAGAGCTAGGTTCATTCAGAAGGCAGGAAACAGACCCCAAAAAGGACAGCTGGTGTCTTTCTAATCCCAGTCATGACCCCAAAGGGCCAACGAGCAATTTGGGTACCAGTAGGACCTGGGACTGAAAGACCTCCCATTTCCAGAGCAAGCCATCAGCAATGGAAACACTTTCTGCCCTCATTCCAGTTCCCTTTGGGTTTTTTTTTTCCACAGACAGGACTCCATTAACTCTTACCATCCTGCTGGGGAACAGAGAAGGTTCCTCCCCGTTTTAGCAAGGAAGGAAAAGGGGCACAGAGTTGCCTATCTGGGAAACCAGTGCCAGAGACCTGGGGGATCTCAACTCTCTGCATCAGAAACGCTTAGGCAAAAGTTGACCTAATAAATCACCTTGTCAGAGCATCAATTGGCTTTAAAAAACCGAAAAGGTACCGACCCCAGGTTAGAGTTCATTCCTCTCAAAGCAGCAATGGCTGGGCAGGTGTCACGCTGATGTGGTGGAGGACTAGGACATGATGGCCACTGAATACCAGTGGTCTCTTGTTGCCCCTCCATCAGAGGAGCCCCAAGGGACAGCTCTGCCACCAGGACAGCCCGTGCAGCCACACTCCAGCCACCTCAGTGCCCGCACCCAGAGCTAAGCTGCTGTTTTCCCTGTCAACGCAGGCAGGCAGCGATCACACCGTGATCAGAGCCTGGGGAGGGATGACAACTTCCAGCCAAAAATCCAAATAATTCTTAGCCCATCACAAACCACTGCCCACGGTGTGAGCTCTCAGTGGAGAAACGGATGAGCTCATCACCCTGTGCTGGGGCTAATTACCAGCTGTAACACGGATGACTCGTGATGAACACTAACTCCTGGTGTAACAAGTGGCCCACCACGCACCGGGCAGTCCACCCAGGGCAGGACCCTGGGGTAAGAAAGAGGAGAAGATGCACTCTGCTTCACAGAGGTCTGACCTCCACAAAGCAGCTCCCCTGGCCCGTTAAAGAAATGCAGAATGGCATTAAATTTAAGACGGAGGTTGCAAACCCAGTTGTGTCCCAGTGATTACATGCCAAGCCCTCTGCAATTCTCGGTTTCTCGTGGAAGGTGCCCACAGAGATCAAAAAAAGCATATTAAAAAAAAAAATAAATCCAGAGGCAATATCTGAGGGGCACCAAGTAGCTTTCTCAGATGGCCACAGACCAGGCAACCACAGACCCTGGGTCACACTCTGTGGGGTCTCAGTGATGCTCCATCCTTGGTCCGTTGTCTTTCCTGGACCCAAACCCTGTCTCCAGACAGACTGAGGTAAATCCACCAGCCTCTGTGGAGTTTCTCCAGGTTTCTGGCACAGTAACGAAAGCTGAGTCCGGCTATTTCTCTGGCAACGGCTGGAAATGCCAATGTTCACATCAATTCAAATCTTACTTTAGGCTCAGCCTTCCCTGAGCATTGCTGGACACATTCATCAACGAGGAGAAGCTTGATATTTGCATGGAACATACTTGCCTGATGGGAACGGGCAGGAACGTCGTGCGGAGTCACGTGCAATTTAGCAGTACATTAAGCAAGAGGGACTGCATTTGGTTATAAATCTATCCATCTACTGCATCAGCAACTACGTCAGTGTCTGCCAGAGGCCACCCACCCTGCAGACAACGGGGCATTAAGCCTTCCAAGTAGTGTAAAAACCTTTGGGTTAACGGGATGTTTCGTTACAGACAGGGTTTCTACGTGGGTCGGTTAGTTCTGTCCATGGCAGGCATGTACAGGACTCGTTAGGGTTCATCCAACCACATCTTTTGGGTTAAGAGGGTTAAAGGACAGCACGTCACCAATGGCTATCTGAGGGCAGGGTCGCTGCAGATAGCATTGGTGCTTTAGTGTATACAACATGCCACTAATAATAAGGATTATTACAGTGCATTCAAAGTGTGAAGGTACTCACACTGCCTCCTCCCGGGATGTGTTTGATATTATCCTTTGAGCCACACCTGGATTGAACGCTGCTAAAGTCCAACTTCTTATTAACAATCTGCACCTTTGGTAGCCAGAAAAGAGTCATTGCACGTCACCAATAGCTATCTGAGGGCAGGGTCGCTGCAGATAGCATCAGTGGTTTAGTGTATACAACATGCCACTTATAATAAGAAGTATTATAGTGCATTGAAAGTGTGAAGGTACTCACACTGCCTCCTCCCGGGATGTGTTTGATATTATCCTTTGAGCCACACTTGGATTGAACGCTGCTAAAGTCCAGCTTCTTATTAATAATCTGCACCTTTGGTAGCCAGAAAAGAGCGTGAGAAACAACATGACCATCTGTAGCTTGACCATGCGTTACATCACTAAACCCAGGAACCTGCCTTCCAGTGCCAGGAGCAAAGGAGAACCTCTGGGTTGCTACAGAGATTTGTCTACTCAGGGGATGAAAACTGAAGATGGAGGTGGGCAGGTTACAGCTAGAGATTGGATACGTCTGGCTAGCAAAGCAGCCCTGGTTTGCAGCCCAGAAACACCAGCAAAAAAGCCTGTTTTATTTCATTGAACAAAACAAGGAACTTGCTGGGCAGCAAACGTGCTGGAAGGTACCAGTGCTCTGGGCTCAGCTTCTGCAGAGCCAGCAGAAGGAGGAAGGATGGAGCTGAAAGAAAAATGCCTCCTCAGCTCCATCTCCCGTGCCAGGAGGCTATCTAGAACACACAGACGTGGCCTCGTGGTCCAGCAGCTTGAGCAAACTGGGGCAGCTGGTCAGGGCAGCAGGCTGGAGAGCAGGAGTTGAGTGTCCAGCACGGTCTAAGAGAGAAGGCCTGAGCTCTGTGCTGTGCAGGGCTCAAACTCCCTCTACAGTTCCAAGGAGAAAAAGCTCATGCTGCCAGGGAGGTATCCCACGCCTGCAGTTTTCTTAACTCCTGTAGAGATGAGATGAAAGGGGCAGCACAGACCACCCCCAGAGGCTCTACTGCACATTCCTCACACCCCCTCGGGTGGGAAGGTGGCTGGAAATGGCCTGGTGCCACGGGGGGAATCACACCCCATGCTAACCTCACCCTCCAGTCCCAAGGCCTGTATGCCCTCTCCTCCCACACACAGATTTTTGTACTAATTAAGCTGTTTCCCTTTAGGGTTTCTTTTTCCTATTTGGGTTCTATAAGGGCAGCTATGCTGGAGTGACCCCACGCATAGGAGCAACTATTCCAGACAAGACCAAGATGAAGACAGACCCTGCTCCTATTCCTTCAGGGACTGGATGGGCTTTACAACCTACACAAGTATAAAGCAGAGGTAAATGAAGGTAAAAACCAGCAGGCACATAGACAAGCCTGTGCTCCCTGAGGAGAAAGCCCATTGGAAGCACAACCCTCAGGAAAGGAAACAGACACAGCATCCTGTGAGAGCAGCATCACATCCCACCTCACATGCAGTCCCTGGATGACAAGGTCTCCATGAAGCTGGTTGAGCTTCAGCACGTCCCCAGCCTGCTGCTGTGGCAAGGAGAGCTCCTTGCTGCACCCCAGTTCTTTAGCATGAGAAGCAGCACGGCTGCAGCATTTTCCAAGCTCACATCAACCAATGCCCCAGACCAGGACCCGGTTCTGCTGGACCAGGCTTTGTCAGAGCAGTGCTCAGTGAGCCAGCAACAAAAAAGATGCTCAGCCAATGCAGAAATACTGGAAAAGATGTGGCCTGGCATGTGTGCCCCACGTACTTTTTGCTTCCCTAGGCTGGGGGGCTGAAATCCAGGCCCATTTTCTGCCCATCCTAAGACCAAACTTGTGGGATCAAGGCCTTCTCCTCCAGCTGCATCGTTCTGCTAAAGAGCAACCTCAACAGAGCATCCCCAACAGAGCATTCAGCCATTCTCCCCTGCAAAGAGCACCAAATTGTCCCAAATTCAGCTGTTCTCACCCTTCCAGTGACAACAATAAACATGCTGCCCGAGAGAAGTGGACAGAGGAAAAAAAACCAAAACAAACACAACTCATAAAAACTGGATTAAAAAGAACAAGCAAACAATTTAACCGATTTACAGTAAATAGAAGGATTCCTTCTAAAATCTCTAAAAAGGGGTGTTTTGTAGGGGCAGTAGGAAAACTTTATGTCTTGTTCTAAGCAAGCAGGAGGGCTGAGGTCCTGGGACACAGGAAGCTGGAAGGACTTCCTGTGTCCAAGACCAATGGCCAGAGCAGCCCCCCCTGGATTATAGCGCAAAGGAAACCGTGCATTGTCCAGTAAATCACCAGCCACGGTGAAAAAATGCACAGAAGGGAACATAAAAGCTCACTGCTATTTAAAATGGTGAAGAGAAGCCTCCCCCCATTGCCAAAGTTGAACCTGAGAGCCAGAGAGTTACCTAATTGCACAAAATGGCACGCACCACACTTGGGGACAATTTGTCACAGCTCTGTCTCATTAGCAGCTGCAGAGCAAGGTGTCCAAGGTGGTGTCACCCTCCCCACCCCGGGGCAGGCAAGCACAAGCACATGGGGACTCCTCAGTTCTGCCATTTAACATCAGTATAAGAACCACCAGCAGTCACCAGTCAGAGCAACCACGTGCTTTCACATCTCCAGCAAGGAGGATTTCACAAAAGCCTCAGGACGTGGCCACAGCGTGGAACGGAGCGGTGCTGAGCGGCTGGGATGGGTGCTGAGCAGCCCACACCCACTGCACACCATTCCCTCACCCAAACCCTGATGGGCTTGCAAAATTTAGCACAAGACTCTGGTAACCAAGCACTTGGGGAGCTCAGAGATCACTTTGCTGCTCATGAAACTGCCTCTCTGGGAGTGAGAAGTACCAGGGGTTGAAATAGTGTCACCAGCTCTGGCCCTGCCACGCTGCATCACATGCACCCGGTGGCAGAATGCAATCCAAAACCTTTGTACAACAGAGCTGGATCCAAACTCACAACGTTTGGAAAAACCTGGGAGGAGACCATCCTGTCTGCGCTCGCTAACGAAGCCATGGGGGCAGCGTTGAAGGGACTGCCCCAGATCACACAGAACAGGAGTCGGAATCACAACCCTGATCTTGCCCCTCTTTAGGGCTGCAGGACACAAAGTGCTCTCCCTGAAGCAGACACCAGGAGGGAAGGTCACTCCCCTGGCAGCCAGTCCATATGTTGACGTGTTACTCCATGGAAGCTGTATCACAAGCTCCCTGGAGCTCTCTCTGGGGGACAGCTCTGCTGCACTAAGCCAGGGGAGCAATTTCACGACGAGCACCCAACCCAATCGACCCAAAAAACTCCAAAACCAGCATCAGGCTGGAGATGAGCTGCTCGCTGCTGGATCTCCAGCCCCAGCTGGGCTGCTCTCCCTTCCCAGCTGTGGTGTCGAGCACCCACTGTCCCTCCAGACAGAGCCCTGGAAAGCAGAGCCCATGTTTTTACCTTGCCACCTCCGGGCTGGTGCTTCAGGTTTTCGGTTGAGCCGATTTTGGACTTGACGTTTTTCAGATCGGGCATGGGGGCAGCCGACGGCTGGATGCGGCTCTTGGCGGAGGCAGGAGATTTCGGGGGTGTACGAACCACTGCCACCTTCTTGGGCTCCCTGGCTGGTGGGGTGGGCAGAGAGGGGGTGCGGGAACGGCTGCCTGGAGTCCCGGGGGAGCCGGGACTGCTGTAACCGCTTCTGTCTCCAGACTTTGGCTGCTCACCTGAAGTTTGCAGACAAGAGAAGCAGAAGATAAACATCCCGGGTACAAAATTCCATCCCCGCCTCCCTGCTCTGCCTTTCCAGGGCTGATCTGCCTGGTCCCAGGGCCCACCCGCTGCTCCCAGTGAAGACCATCAGCAGGGGGGACACGGCTGCACTTTCTTCTACTTTATTTTGAAGTGAAAACTGCAATTAAAGGCAATTTCCTCATATCTTGGAAGGAAGATGGTCTTCACCGTTTGGATCATTGGTAAGACTCCCCAGCCAAGTATGACAGTAGCGAGTTACAGACAAAAGACCCTCAAAGAAAACCACTTTTCTATTAGAAATTAGAAGCATTCTTGCAAAATTATTTTCTGTAATTAAATAAGGATGATCACTGAGCAACTTAGAAGTGTCCCCAGCCTGAAAAGAAATGGATGAAGAAAAGAAAACCATTATACATCACCTTTCTCAGACTTTGCTGCTGCAGGAGGTGGTTTTTTCTGCTCCTTTCTGCCTGTTTAATGAATAAGAAAGATGCTTAAACATAATAAAGCTGGAAATTTAATTGATTTAAGGCTTTATGCAGCTCTGCTTAAGTATGAAATACATATATGCAGTGAAATGCACCATTTTAATGGAAATTTGCAATGCTTGATGCTTTCTGGGGTTTTCTTCTTGGAAAATAATGGGCTAATCTCCAGTCCTGCAATCGAAGAATTGATCCTCTGGTCTTGGTGAAATATTGCCAAGAGAAAAGGAATAGATGGATTAAAAAAAATGGAGCTGCCTAAATCTTCCCAACTGGAGGAAATATTTTAAATTCTAAAGGGATAAAGCAAACATCTTCTTCTACACACCGACTCTGCTGCACCCCAAACCAGGATACAAGTCTATGAATGGAGCAGAGGAAGCTGCATCCAGAAAGGCTGGATTCAGAGGGACCGTCCCCAGCTCTGCACCCACAGCCCTGGGATGAGGCTGAGGGTCTCTGAACCCCCCACAGCCCCCTTGCTTAGCATCACGCGCTGACCCCAGCCTGCACCAGGGCAAATTTGTTCATTATCTCCAAATAATTCTGTAGAGAACCCAGAAGCACCACCAAAGCAGAGCTTGTGGAGTCAGAGACAGCACAAGAAGGCAGCAGGACGCCCCTTTTGCCATCACCTACCGGAGCTGGGAGGTGTCTTGGGAGCCGTGGGGGTCTTTGCTGGGATACGTGTGGCATTGGTGGAGTTCCTCTGAGCCTGTCCACCTGCAGACCGCGGCGTGGCCGTCTTCGTGCCACCTCTCATCTCCGGGCCCTGTGGACACAAGGGGGAAAGGGTCATGCAGGGGACACCTACGTGGTGATGGGCTACCACCCTTCACGAATCAGAGCCACACTAGACCCTGACAACCCCTGGGAGCTCCCACTGGTTTCCTCACAAGCAGGCACATCTTCGATGTGACTCTTCACACCCCATTTCCCATCCTTTCCCTGTTCTCCAAATTCCATTTTGTTCCCCCTGTTCTGCTAAAATTTTATACAGAAGACAAATAAATCCATGGATTAGACAAGAGGCTCCGTTCAGGAGTACAAGGCTGGACTCCAAACCCAAAGAAGCTCCTCATTTAACCCCCCTGGAACACACTGCTGTAACATACACAATCTGTAATGGCACCTAAATAACAACATGCTATTTATTCTTTTATTTCTTTCCTGCAGAAAAGCTTCCCCAAATCACTAAATTAAGACACATCTGATGAGTTTCTAATGCTGGTCTATGCACAAAATGCTGGTCTATCATCAAAAACACCCAAGTCACAGTTTACACCCTGACTGGTCCCAAGGCAGCAGGGAGGCAGAGCTGAGGCATTGCCATCCCTACTGCAGTAAAAACATCTCCTGTTGTCTGTGACCTGCAATATCCTCTCTCCCCCTCACCATGGTGTGTTTGTGTGACTGAACACCCCACAGGAAAACTCCAAGCCACTTTTTACACCTCAGAATAACCATGGATGTGCACACGTTTCTTATCCTCTGTGTAGTAGCACCTGGCAGATCTGGCTCTGGCACATCTCAAATACATCTGCTGTTTACAGCCAAGGCATCCACAACACACAGCATAAAGCTGTGAGACAAAGAAGCACACGAAAGCATAAAAAAACCCTGGAAATTACTCTGAGAGATCAGGGAGCACCCGTTTGCAATGAGGTATTTTTGCTGTAACACAAACCAAGGAGTCTACATACTGATGAGATAGACTCAGTTGATTCATGTCTCCCATCCCATTTCCTTACCTTGGCTTTCATTTCTTGAGCTCCTGTACTGGCAGGTCGGGATGTGACAGAAGAGACACGTTTGGAGGTGGAAGCAGGGCTGGAGGGTGTTTTCGAAGGGGTTGTGCTAGAGGAGATGTGTCGTTGGGGTGGGATGGAGGGTCTAGCGCCTGGGGGTTTGGCAGTGGAAGGTGAGGATTTCTTAAACATGCAAAAAAAAAATAAAATTGGAACACAAAAAATGAGTATGGAAGGGAAACAAAAGGGGATCACTAACATGAAATTGGATTAGCAGGTGCAATACATCTCTATTTACTCCCAAACTCTCTGTGTGCTCCGCTGGCAAAGATGCTGCAGGAGCAGCACCATGAACACCAGGGAGATGCAGATGCCAGCTCCCAGGTCACCCAAACCCACCACATCTGCTTTATCATTAATGGATCACTGGTTTTTTTATCTAGACAATTCCTTGGTATCGTATCCAATATCTAATCTGACCCAACCCTGCCAAACCTCCCTAGAAAAAGATCCAATTTTACACTGTTTGAAAATAATTATATTTTCTCATCTTTAATTTTTCACCCACTAAATAGCCCAAGAGCTTGTCCATCATCTCAGCCAGGCACTAGCCAGGGTAAGAGCCAGCTGAGCTGAACCTTCTCCAAATGATATTAGGAATAAATTTTTCACTCTAAGGGTGGTGAGAGCCTGGCCCAGGTTGCCCAG
>BJBW01007775.1:28370-39911 GCA_004320125.1 Scolopax mira
CCACCTGCCTGATGCTTCCAGGAAAAGCCAGTGGCTACCACACAGGGGCCATATATTCATTTTTCACATACAGTGACTCCCCCACGAGCTCCTGCCCTCCTGTACACAGACAGCACTGCTGCAGCTCACTCCCTCCCTCCCTCCTTCCTCTGCCTCTGAAAGACCCTTAGCCCTCACTGGAAAAAACAGGTCGAGGTGCAGTGATTCCCCCCAGAAGGTTCAGGCTGAATTAGCCACTTTGCTTCCTCTGCATTATCCTTCAAACACGCTGGCAGCCAAAGAACTGCTGCAGTGGCCTGGTTTTCACCTGCCACTTCAAAGACAAGCACATGGGGCCGGAGCAGGAGCTCCAGAGTGACAAGCAGCAAGGTCCTGCAGTGACTGTCTCTCCTCACCAGCAAAGTGGGGCTGCTGGCAGAGGGGCAGAGATGACTGGGGATGGGCAGGAAAGCTTTTTTAGCCTGGAGATGGGAGGCGAAGCCAACCACAGAGAGACCAGGTAGAAAGATTGTCAGATGGGGAGCTGAGAAAGAGAAAAGGAAAAAGCTGCCAAGTTTCCCTGAGGATGAGGAAGGCAAGAGGATGGTTGGAAGCTTAGGAATTATTTCTGCAGGCCACGGAAAAGAAAGAAGTACACATCAGGAGCAAAGCATGCCTGCGAGAAGTTTTGCAGTGTTATTTTAAAGCTCTAACCAGCCCAGCTCTCTGCTTTGTCTGCATCAAGAGATGAAACTGCACCTTGGTCTCCCTCACCTGTGGTTCCTTCTGGGATCTCCCCGTGCTGTTCGACACCACCCTGATCCTCGTGGTCTCCTTCCTCCACTAAAGGTGCTGTGGCATCTGAAAAACAACGTAGCTTTCACACAGCCATCAAGTGGCAAAGCCCTGTGGAGGCCAGGACAAGCCTAAAGAGCATCTTGCTCAGAAAAGCACCCAATTCCCTCCCTCGAGCCAGAGCTTGTGGAGGGAGATGACTGAAAATGACACAGCAAAGCCAGTATCACAGGGACACCATGAGGTGCCACACAAACCACGAATCTCCAGAGTACTCCTTAAGCAGCTGAAGGCTTTTCCATAAACACACAGCTAAAGACAGTGGCTGGTGCCTGATCTGCACAAGGACTTCACCATCTGGAGCAGGACAGATCAGCTCCCATCACATCTCTTCATAGACCACCTGAGCACCCTGACTCCCTCACACTCTGGGCAGCTCTGAGACAGACAGAGACCTGGCTCCCTCCACCAGAGGGACGTCTGCTCATCATGACAGTCCCAATCCAACTGGAAAGAGGGACAACATGCTCTTCTGCACCAGCCAGGCTTTACATACTGATTTCTTGAGCCACACACACAGGAACAGAGCCACTTCATGGCCCACACCTTCAGTGGGACAGGGCTGGAACTGGTCAGCATCTCTATCCACCTTTCTTACAGACAAATTTGCAAACTAATGCTTTTACCCAAAGTCTCCAAGAGCCACAAAAAGTGCAGTTAATTAAAATGGTGAGCAAATCATTCAGGTAACACTCTGGAGCAGCACAGACATGCCCTGAGTCCTACCAAAGTGGCCTTTACATCAGCACAAAGTTTTGGTTCATGTATAGACTCTGCCCATCCCATCACTCCAGCATGAATCATGCTGTACTAAGGGACATATAAATACAGAGCAGGGCAAAAAAAAAAAAAAGAGCTATGAGCCACAACTAAGTTTGGAAGGGAACACAGTGACCAGGATGTGCTGTGAGTATTTTGGGGGAGCAGAGTGGTGCAAACCTCTGGCTCTAGGAGCACACAACATGGGATTGCTCCTGGCTGAGCTATTGGGAGCTCGCTGGGTGAAAAGCCATCAGGAAACAAACTGCAAGCAACTTCCTGAACTGTAATTAACACTTCACCTCCTCTTGCCTTCCAACCCACTCTCCACCTTTAAAGCTCATTATCTCATTCTGCAGAGTGGCAAACATCACTTGTGATGAGACTAATGAACAGCACTTGTCCAAGAGAGCTGATGTTCCTCCTCAAAAACCCCACCAGAACAACGGCACAGCGAGTCTTTCGGCAGGTTTATACCGTGGCCCCATCCATCATGGTTTCAAAGCAGTAAGTCAAAGAGCTCCCACCTTCAGTAGTTGGGGTGCTCTTAGCGTCAGATGTTTCAGAAACAGGCTCATCCGATCCATCATCGACTGGTATCTGAAGGGGATAGCCTGGAAAACAGTCAAATAACTTAAAACAAGTCCTTGGCTTTGAATTACGGCTTCCGAGTTACAAACTCTGATTGCCCAGAATGACACCAGCAAGAAAGTGTTACTGGTGAGCATAAAACACCTGAACAAGCAAGCAAAGCGTGAAAATGCCAACCAAAAGCACCAGTGTCACCATCAAAAGGAGCAAGCGGAAACCCATCAGCAAAAGAAAAGCCCAGTGAACCGGACAGCAAAGCATGGCACAAGCAGGAAAGAAGATCTTAGCAACGTAAGCAGAAAAAGATGTACAAATTCTGGTCACTGTTGTCCTCTCTGCCATTTCTGGAGCCATTAGCAGACTGCTGAACACTTCCAGGATGCATGAATTCTAATCATTGCAAACCAGCAAGTCTTTTTATAAAGAGTTTGCTATAGCACATCATGTACTGCGCGAAGATTTGGTTGCAAAAGTCATCTTTTGGAAGAGAAGGGCAAGAGGGATAAGTCTCCTCTCTGCAAGGAGTCTGGGCAAATAAAATAATGAGAGCTGGAGAAAATTGCTTGGAAAAGAAGATTCAAACTAACATAAACAAAATCCCTGGGAGGCTGTGATGTGAGAAGCTGAGAGGAACTATCAGAAATGCGTTGCAGAACCCGGGATGAATGGATGCTCTGGATTCTCCACAGCACAGAAGCAACCCATCTATCTGGTGTAAGTTGTGTCCAAAGCACCTCAAGCAAAGAAAATTAAGATGATGTTTGTATGGAGCATAGCCAGGCCTGAGTCCCACCAGGTGTGCTGGAGCTACGTGGGGTTCCAAACTCAATTGTGGAGTGTGGTGGAATGAGAAAGGAAAAGCTTCTTGAGAAATGCAGGTCTGAAATATGGGGTGGGGAAGACTTTCACATGGGTCCCACTCCCAGAGCTCTCTGGTTCTCCCCGTCTCCCTTGTGCAGGTGAGAAAAGCAGGCAGCAAGCAGCTGTGTCTCCAAATAAAAAGCAGTGCTGGATTTTTATAGCAAACTGAGGAGTGAACAACAGAAACATACATTGGCAAAGCTGCAGCAATAAGATCATGGCTAGTCTGGATGCTGGGGCTTGTTCTGCTCTTGCTGGGCAATGATATCAAAGAGCAGCATTTTCCTAGACTCTGAACATCAGAGCACCTTGTGGGCTACCCACCATCCACTGGCTGCAGCCAGCTGGTCCACAGCAACCTGCCAGACACATAGACCATCCCCAAGGACCCTTGCAAGGCCCCGCTCTCCCCGTTTAGGTCATTCTCTCAGCAGCAGGCAAGGCAGGACCATCTTGACACCATCTCCTCCTGGAGGTGCTCACCTGAAGGGATGTGCTTCTCCTGGCCAGCTGCGTGATCCTCCATCATGGTGACGTCCTGACGCTGTTCCAGTATCTGTCAGCAAAATTACCTGAAGAGGAGAATAAAAACAAACATCCATCAGGCAAAACCTGACACAACAGGCCTTCATCCAGAACCCAGCCAGTGCATTCCCATCTATTGCTCCATGAGACATTTTGGTTTGGCAGCCAATTTCCAGGAGCCAACAACAACCAGCCACCTCCTCAGGGACTGTAAGAAGAAATCTACTTTGTTCCCTTTCCCTGATGAGCCCTGAAATCACACCATTGTGCTTGGGGAAGGTCACAGCTCAAGACACATGTTATCTATTGGGTTTCACAGCAGCGACAAAATACTCTCAGTGCCTCCAAATCCACCAGGAGCATGTTTGGTCCACAGTCATCAAGTGGAGGAGGACGGTGGGAATGGAGTGCTAACGTGCCAAACTGGGATCTAAAGGGGCTGCCCCACTCTTCAGCAGAGCTGCACTGAGCTCTCAGCACAAGAGGTCTCAGCAATCCATGCCCAGAACTGAAAAAAGTCACCCAGGGGCATAAGTGTAAAGGAAAACATGGATTTTGCATAAAAGACATAAAGGAGCAAATGTCCCTTGTGAACAAAGGGAAGTTCTAATTACTCCTGCACAAGCAAAAGTACATGTCAGTCACTGCATTCATCAAACAGGCAACTTCTGCCCAGCTGTAACAACCAAATTCCACAGGTATTTAAGATATTCCAACCAAAAGGACCTTCCTGGTGCACACAGGACACTCTTGGCCACCATTCCATCACAGGTGATCACTAGTGCCAATGTACTTCTGCTGCACAATCCAAACTCCTCATTTGCTAATTTAATCAGTCTCTCAAGAGACGTATCTGCTGGCAACGTGTGATGCTGCTGCAGAAAGGGGTGCCTTGTACCCCTGTGGATACACCATCAGGGACACACCGCTGTAATAATACACTGATCATCTAGAAATCAATCCAGAAGTGACAGACAGGGGTAAACCAGGACTCTCCAGAGATGGATTTGGACCAGGGACATTTAGAGATGAGGGTTGTGGGTCTGAGAGGACAGCACAATGCCTGCTTAACCCTGAATCCTTCTTGCAGTGCTCAGAAAGCCAACCCCTGGGTGTAGAGCAAAGCACAGTGAACAGGTCTGGACACTGGAGTGGAAGCAGAAAGGTGCTAGAAACAGGGACTGTGTTTCTTCTTATTCTCTGCACTGGTTGGGCAGACATTGCTTTTAGTTGATTTCCTAATAGCTGATATAATTACAGTCATTGGCAGTGATTACTAACCAGCTATTAGTGTAATCGCACGTTTGCTGTGAATCCAGCAATGAAGCTCAGGTTATCAGCTGAAAGGAAGTAAACTCAGGGTTTTGTTTGCTGGTAATAAATTAACTGGGTATATGGAACTATGCAAGAGAAACCCCAGTCCCAGTAACCACATCTCTCACCCAGCTTCTTTTAAGCCGTAGCAAGATGACTGTGCAGTTTAATTTCTGCCTTAGCTACAAAACCATTCGACAGAACTGTATCAAGTTTAAGAACTTCTCCTGAAAGGAAATCACCCATAATAATGGACCTATAACATAGGAAAGAATTAAATACCTAAATTTTGCCCCAATTTTTGGGTGGTTACCCACCAAAAACGGTGGACCCTCATTCTTCACTCATATGGCTGCCCTCCTTCCAGAGCTCAAAGGATTATACCCTGGTCTCATCTGGTCACTTGATATTATTTACAGGTCTACTTAGCACTGAAATACTAAAATATAACATTAACTTATTGCACAGGGCACAAAAGCAACTTGGGCATGAACAGAAGTATAAAATGACACCCAAATGTGCTGTCCATACGTGTGTGTGTGTATGGACAGAAGAGTGACTCTGTCCCAAACACACCCACAGCACGGGGTACATTTTCCCCACACACTGTTGGTGGGAAACGTGGCTGGGAGAAGCTGTTCCTACCCCAGTCACAAATGGTGGTCCTCCCAGCCCAGCTCAGTTCACTCAACATCTACAGATATTAACATCTTCACTTCCCAACTGCAGACCCAGAGGCCAACCACTCACACGTCTACTGCACTGGATGTAAATCTGGCTTATTGTTTCCTTAACTTCCTCCTACTTTTTTTTTTTTTTTTTTTGAGAAAAACAATTCGTGTCTCCCCCAGTCTCCCTGGGGGGACATTTAGTCCTTTCCTGCCTCTGGACAAGAATTTCCTGGGACACCATCCAGGGAGGACTCCTAGCCTGACAGCTAGAGAGCTTGCATACCTCGTCAGAGGCTCATTTGCTGGTTTTGGGGACAGACACAGCTGAAGACCTTCCACTTTTCCTCTGAATAGAGCATTTAGCATCCACACACATCCCTGGCACAACATCAGTGAGCCATGATTCAGCAAAAGCCAGCGGGCACATGGGGTGGCCTGGTCACCCTGCTTCCCACTGACCTGCCAGTAACGGGGCATTTCAGCCCAAAAGAACAGCTGAGTGTTTTTCAGAGAAGCTGGAAAAGTCTCTTGCCTTGTCTCCATCTCACCTTTAATGCTGTGCTGCTCGCAGCTGTCAGACACAGCCCCCATTCCCACTGAGCTCCACACATGGCAGGATTTGGTTGTCTCAGAGCTGAAGGACCAGGGTGGGCTCGGGAGGATAAAGCCATTAATTTTTCAGAGACAAGAGAGGAAGAGCTGCTTTTTCTGTCACAAGGAAAAAAGCATGACCCAAAGCCACAAAAATCCATCAAGAAAAAAATTCATCAAGAGCATCCAAAACCTGTCTAAAGGGTTACAAAATGCCCTGGATGCTCGTTCACCTGGAGATGGTGATTTTGGGAGCCGATGCCCAGTTTGCAGAAGGATCTCCCAGCAGATGAAGCACAACATCCTCCCACTGTGTCTACAGCAGAGTCACCCTGCACCTCAGCCATGGTGGAAAAGAACAAAAACTCCTCAAATTGGCAGGAGCCAAGGGGCAGGGAGGGGGATCCAGCTCCTGTACGATTCCCACAGCATCTTGCTTTCACCTGAAGAAATGCCCACTCAACAGATGCCCTTCTCCACAGCCCTGCCCCTCTTTCCTGCCGAATTGTCCTCCCAGGCCTGGCAGAGATTTAAACCCATTACCACGGGGCTGATGAAATTTCATCAAATTTCAAGCACACAAAGCAATGCAATGGGGAAGTAGGAAGGAGCTGCCAGGGCCACCATGATCTCTGAGCTGCAAAGCTCTCCCAGCAGAATGTGAAATACCCAGGTCGTGTAATCGTACGGGAATGGCATCTCCAAAGACATATTATGCCTCCCCAATGGATCCTGAACTTCATTTTCTCCCTTTATTTTTTTTCACCTGTCGTAGATGCCTCATAAAACCCTTCCTGGTGACACCCAGGGTTTTGGGACAGCTCTGTCTGCTTAGAGGGAAGAAGCAAAACCAATTGTTGATATGCAACCCCCTTCTTATTCTAGTGGGGAAGTCCCAGCACTGCTTCAGGTTTTCACTCAAATAAGAAATGCATATGACTGAAGAGATTTTAAAACTTATTAAAACGGCATAGCTTAGATGATTTGACATCTTTTGGATTATTTTACAACTTCTAAACAGAGATGGGTCTGAAAACTGAAAAATTACTTTGAATATTGGAAAAAAAAGTCTGTAACGATAACCCTATTTGTTTTTCAAATGAGAGAATAGGATATCCCCCTTGGGGAAAAACATAACATTAAGGGGAAAAAATGTTCTAAAAAACTGTAAAACCAGCCCCACCTTGAAGGAATAGTTCAATAATGAATAATTATGCCAAGGAAGCTGCGCAGAGATAAACTTCAGCAACACCCTCTGCACAACAGATAAAGCACAAACCCTCCTAAGAATCTTATCCATTTCCAGCAGAACTATTCTTGTTAACCAGGGACACTATCTAAAAAGCAACAGCCCATCCCATAATTAACAGCTCTTCCAAACCTCACGTTTTTCAAACCTGCAGCCTGCCTTTCGAGGAGGCAAGTTGGGAAGCAAAGTCTTTAGTACCAAGGAGAAAAAGCTGCTGATTTCTGGCTCAGCCCACCAGCACCTCTGGTTTTCATCCTGTTGTACAACCCCATTAGGGTCCTAAACACAAAGGCAGTTTGTCTGAGAAGTGGGTTTAATGGGCGAGAGCTCGGCCATCTCCTGCCACCAAATGCAATTGCTTGGCCACTCACATCGGGGTTAAGGCAAGAAAGGGGCTGGCACACGGTGTATTTCACTCCCAGGCCCACAGGAGCTGCTCTCCCAGTGATAAAGGACCACAACCAGTGGCCTCCAACTGGTTTGAGAGTTGGATATTGCCATCCCCACCTGGGAGCAGTGTAACTGGCAGAGGAGCAGACATTCCAGTTTGCTGGGTGGGCTGGAGATCTGTGTGGATCCATCGGTGGAGCAGGGGGAACACAGGGTGGCTGGTGGCATTCAGGCCACCGGGCAACTCCAGTTTTACGTTGCGAGCCAGCCAGCCAAGCTCAACGTTGCCATTAACCAGGAGCAACTCTCAAGCATTTGAAGAGCATTTCACAGCTGAAGGTAGCCCCAGAGCAGTCCCCGCAGGCCAGTGCTGGACAAAATGTCAGGGGCTAAAAGCCAAAATACCAGTGTACACCCCAAAGAATGCCAGACCACATATCCAGTAAGAAAGAGCCCTAAGTGAAATGATGCAAAGCCTGAAGAGCCAACAGCAGCACTCAAGCTTAGGTCAGGAAGTGAAAGCTATTAAGTCAACTCAAGGTCCACAAGACATTTAAATAGGGAAAAAAATGATAATTTTTGTTGTGAAGCTCGGCAAGGAGACCAAAGCAACATCCCTGCTCTCCCAAGAGGTTGCAGAGACCTGACAGTAAAACCCATCAGCTTTAGGTGACGGTTCCCACACTGCCTTCAAAACCACACACCTTTGTCTTGACCACCTTGGTGGTCCAACAGCCACCAAAGTCCCAGTGCCAGCCCACAGCCTGTCTGACCTTCCTTCCTTTGCCAGATCCCAAGGCCAGGCACCAGAGCCACATCCTGCATTCCTGCCCAGGAGAACTGAGCCAGAAATGAAAATTTATTTTCTGCAAATTTATATCCTGCAAATTTATTTTCTAAATAGCTTGTGAGGCTTGAAGGCATCAATAAAATGGCTTGATCTGGCCTGACAACAGAAGTAGAAGCATGGATGGGGTGAGGCTGCTTAGAGTAAAGGCAACTGCCTCCATTCAGGGCAACCTCCCGCCCCTGCACAACCCACACACATGAAAACTGGTGCAAACCAAACAACTGCTGCATCTTTCCTGCCAGAGGAACTCTAACAACAGCTACCAATGTTATTGCACAGAGGGATGGAGAACAGCATAGAACACAAACCAGGATTATAAAAGAAAATGTAATCAGTCAATGAATGACATGCAGGAGAAGTTCCTAGCTAGAACACACTTATGCCCTGCTCATTGGGTATAAACCAGCTCCGGGGGTTGGAAATAAATTTTTCCTGTAAAACAGCGTGTTTCTCCTGCCTGGAGACCCCTCTGCGCCAGAGCACGAGCCCATATGGCCCCAGGGAGTCTGCAGCTCCAATTCCTGCACATCCAGGGAACGGGCACCCCGGGACATCCCTCTGGAGCCAGGACACAGCCCCAGCCGAGGCACCATTCTGCTGCTGCTCAGGATGACCCCACCAGCAAACCTCACACAAAGCCTCCAGCGCTCTCCGGCTGGGAAGATTTAGCTCCTAAATTAAGTGGGAGAGCCTGAAGTCTTAATCCCTTGGTGCAAAAAGGTTTCGCCGCAGCGAAAGGTAAATAAAACCAGGGCTGAAAAACAACGTACCCTATTGAGAACGGCCCAGCAGCAGCAGAGGGGGAAGGAAGCAGATGCCGGGGACCACACAGCTGTGCTCGGGTGCCCCCTCAGCCTCGTGTAATCTGTGCCAGACGACATCATTAGTGCTGTCATAAAGGAGCACAAAAAGGCACCCCCACCACCCTTCTGGTGCCAGGAGATGAGTGTTCCCACCATCACCCCCTCGGAGGAAAGAGGGTCGGCAGCTGCACCCCACTCATCCGAGGGCAACATGGGTGTGAGAGGTGAGACACCCCCCCCGAGCCCCCGGGGGTGAGAGGACACAATCCGGCAGCCACTGCTCCCAAACAGCCCCGGGATTATTCCTGGATCAGAGGGGAAGAGGTAGAGTCTCAATCTGCAGCAATTCCAACTGCACAGCTCCAGGGATCACGAGCCTGGGAACTAACGGCTCCATTTACATACACACAAATCCCAAAATAAACTAGGCGTTGGCAGATCCGTTGGCGGCTGGGTGCGGGGTTTTACTAGCCACACGCTGGTAAAAAAAAAAGAGGAATGAGAAATTTTCAACAGGAGGAGAGCACAGTCTTTGAGAGAAAACTGGCTGGATTTGCATACCCTGGTACCCATTGCTGGGTCCAACCCATTGCAGCTCCATCTTTCACACCAGCCACTGAACGTCCAAGCAATCACCCTAATTGCCAGAAACACGGGCAGATAAAGGCTCTTGGCTGCAGCAGCATCTTCCTCCTCCGTTATTTAATCAGTAAGGGCAGCTTCCTGTTACTTGAAAAAAGAAAATTCAACAAACGTGAGCTATCTAAGCGTTACCTCTGAAAGGTGATCAAACACCAACAGGGTTTTAAAAAGGCATCATTCCATCTGAATTACTTAATTAAAAGAAAGTGCCAGCCCTGTGCGATAACATCAGCCTGAAAGGCTGTTCATAATTCATAAGCAACTTCTTTTTCATCTTTGTGTACTTTTCCAAGACGCTGCCAAAGGAAGGAATATGGACCATGATCTCATTAATCACAAGCACTACCCAACACGAAGTGAGCTGAGAAATCACATGCAGTTTCAAGTTATCTAGTCAAGAGGCTAAAAAAAAAAAATCTTTTTTCAGGTTTAAATACAGACAAAAGCCTCTTAAAACAATAGGAGGGGGTTGCAAAAGAAATAGTCTCCAAAATGTATCTTTCTTCATTTTTTTCCCTCCACATTTTTCCACATTATAGTTTAAGTGACTCCTTGGGGAACTTTTGACACATTTCCCTAGAGGCAAGACACCTTCCATGCAGACACGAGATGGGTTTGGGTTCACAGCAGAACAGCCATGAGGAGCCTCAGCACAACAAGGGGGGTCTCATCGGCTTCATCAGGACCTAGAAGTTACCAAGACCAGGCAATAAACAACTCCCACACCAGTTAATGACATATTACCACGTCCAGAAAGGAGATGGGGAGAGGGGAGGGCAGTAACAGGGAGGGCTAAGAAGCCCCAGGCAATGAGATGCCACAACGTTGTACAAACAGCATCAAAAGGGAACAGAAAAGCTGGGTTCAAAGACACAAGGGCTCAGGGAACCGTCAGTAAATAGCCCTTTCAGATCTAACCCCTAGAGCTCTGTGAGCCAACTGCTGGGGTCACCAGCTGGCAAAGGTCTTCCGGGCACGCTCGTGGCTAGAGAAAAAAGCCATGGGATCCTCCCATGCTGACAAGTTCCTCAGTGTTGCTGAGAATTAAACTAACAGAATTTGCCAGCCCAAATCAGCTTAGGCCCAGTTCAGCAGCTGCCTCCAGGCAGGGTGGCAATTAGGAGACCAGATTATCCCAGTGCACAAACTCCAGCCCAAAGCCCGAGCTGCAGGAGGAGCTGGACTCCGGAGACTGGAAAATAAATGTCTTATCCCTGCCTAAATAAAAGTGCACTACAAATGTGGGCTCTTCCAAGAACAGGAATGCACTGGGAATCACCTGAGGGAACACACACAAGTGTTTTGCAGCGGAGGAATCTTAACCCTAAATCTTGCATCAGTTGCTACTGAGAGAAGCACAAGGTGGTTTGCCCGAGACATATTGTTATCCCCATCTTCCCTGCAAGGGGAACGGAGGAGAAAAGGCTGGTCATGGAGCAGGCTGGGGACAAGCCAGAGTGG
>BJBW01007775.1:39920-54312 GCA_004320125.1 Scolopax mira
GCAACAAGGCCCAACCTTTACCTCACCTGAAACCTCCCTGTCAACCAGCAGCACAGAATCACAGAATGGTTTGGGTTGGAAGGGATCTTAAAGAGCATCCAGTTCCAACCCCCCTGCCCTGGGCAGGGACACCTCCCACCACACCAGGTTGCTCCAAGCCCCCTCCAACCTGCCCTTGAACCCCTCCAGGGATGGGGCAGCCACAGCTCCTCTGGGAAGCATCTTGCTTCCTTGATCTTTCACTCCTTTTACCTTTCTTTTTCACTTTTTATCTGTCAAAGCCAACCTTTTTTTACCACCACCCCCAGCTTTCTCTGTGCACTTTCAGGAGGGTGTTTAAGGACGACCACTGCCAGGGGAGGTGTCAGCCCTCCGACCACCCTTCTCATTCCAAAACACAATGCAAAGATCTGGCTTTCTCTAAATCCACTAACTTTAGCGAGATTAAAGCTCTGATCAGATGGATTTACAGGGCAGCAAAAAAGGAAGCAACGGTAGTTTTAAAGCTCGCCCTGTCTGTTCAGCAGGCTCTTCCTGAATAGAAGGAAGAGAAGCCTCTTTAGCAGGGATTTACCAGGCTACCTTTGGATTTCTTCCCAGCCCCCCTGCAAGAGCATCTTGCAATCCTGCATCTCACGGAGCCACGAGATGGGTGGATAAATTCTTCCTCCCCCAAAACCCTGCTGGCTTGGGAAGCCTTTAAACAGTTGAGCACGTAGAGCGGATCAAAGAGAAGGCAGAAGATCTTATTTACCAGCTAATTCTCTTTGACTCTTCCCATCCCAGGCTCAGCCCTTCCCATCTCCCCTACCCGCTGCCACCAGAAAGAATCCAGCAGGGAAGGAAACAAATCAATGTGTCCTTCCAGCAAGAGCAGAAAAGTAACAGTAATGTGTGCCTGGATGGGAGGGGGAAAAGAGGAAAGAAGTTCCCAAAAACGCCACTGGAGTCTCAATGGAATAGGACAACCGATGGCACGACAGTGTTCTGTCCCATCAAGAGTCTCCTCTCCATTGGCTGCCAAATTTCACCACGAGGAGGAAGAAACTGCTTTCCTGAGAGATTGCGTTGCCTGAAGAAGAAAAACAGACATCCATCCCCACAAACTGATGGCAGCCACACGCCTCTCTGTCACCCACAGGGGACAATTACAAAGGATGTTCCCATGATAAGCAGTTTGAATAAGGTCAGTGGTGAAAAGGAGCCTGGCAGGGCTCATCTGGTCTGGGGATGCTTGCAATCTCCCACAAGCAGGACTATTACCATGGGCAGCAGTTTCTTATGGTTATTGTAATTTTATTCCTTAATATGAGATCAGAAACAAACTGGCAGGGCTTATTTCGTGCTCCATTGGGTACCACAACACATCCCAGGGCAGGGAAAGGCTGACAGATACAGGATCACCCCTGTTTCCCTGAATACAGACAGTTTGGGAGGGCGCTGGGTGCTGTCACACCCTTCTTGGGCTCTCAGACAGAGCTTCTGAAATGCAACAGTCAATGGAAGAGCTGAAAAACACCCCTAAAAAATATTGCTCTTTATTATCCAGCCAGACACCAAACAACCTCAGAGAGACCAGCGGTTGAAAACACCCGGAGAGCGGAGCCGAGCTCTCAGACGGGCGCTCGCTGCACACAGGGAGGGGTGGGATGTGATCAGAAAAAAAAAGACGTTTCCAGAAGGTTTAGTGAACAGCAGCTCCTTGAAAACAGCTCCCCTGTTCTCCTCTCACACGTCTCCATTTTACAACCTACTGCTCTGCAGCAGGGCCGTGTTGCTGCAGGACCCAGCAGAGATGTCTGGCAGCGCGAGAACCAAAGCTCTGCCCGGTACCTTTCTCCGCAGGGTTTTGGGGTGGCACAAAGACAGCAGCAGCCATTTGGCTGAAAACAGCCACCTTTGCTGCAGAGCAGAGAGCCAGGGTCCCTCAGGGACACACAGGCAGGATTAATCCTTCCAGCCCGGATGCCTTCCTTTCCCTACCTCTCTGCGTGCAAAGGCAGATGATGCTGCTGTGTTTGGTGCCAGGCTCAAAGGGTGTTGATTTGACACTGAAGAGATCAAGGTGCAACCAGAAGCCTCATAAATTAAGATAATATAACGAGAGGAAACTCCACCTACTCCTGTAAAATGAACTTGAAGACTTGGATGGTTGCTTTCACCTTCCACCTCAAACAAGATGGCAAACCTGTGTGGCACAGCACCGCAGGAAGGGCCCAAATTTTGTGGTGAAAAACGTAAATCCCTTGGCCTGAGAGCACCAATATTGGAAAAGATCCAAAGAGTGAGGCCCCTTACCCAAAACTGGGCAGAGCAAGGCTGTGATCTGGCAAGCTTGGCTCGGTCCTTATTCTTTACACCACCAACAGCTCTGCTCCAACACCCCACCGGGAAAGTGGTTCACACAGTTGAAACTGAACCCCTCACAAGCAGAAATTGTGTGTGACAATCGTGCTATGGGTGATTTCACCCCAGATTCAAAGCACCATCGTAGCAGAGGGGGAAAGCACGGGAGGTCAGTGCTGTGCCAGCACCAGCCACCCTCCAGCAGCACCTTGAGCCCCTCCAGGTTTTGCCTCCAGCTTGAAAAAGATGCTCTCAAGACACAAGGGATGTGTTTATTGCTTGCTTTGATCTCAGCTGCTCCTTTTTCTTTGATTTCACAGTCCTGACAACATTTGCTGCGCCCTGACAGAAGTTCTGTGAATATTCAATGCTGCCACAAGAATGAAAATAAATATAAAAGTTTCTTCATGCCACATGGAGGCTCCAGCCTACAAACAGGAGTGCTCCTGGGCAGGACGGTTGGGTCAGAACCAGGAAAGTGCTGTGGACATCAATGTTGCAGATTTTCTCAGGGCAAGGAAAACGTTTGAGGAATCTTCTCAGATTGGGTCTTCATTTCTTAAGTTATTTTGAGCTGTTTCAACACATAGATAGAAATTAAATCGATGACAACAACACCATCTGCTCCAGCTACTACCATGCTACCGAGGCTGGCATCACTCTTGCAGTGACAGAAAGCCTGTCCTAGAGAAGAAACCAAGTCCAGGGAGTTCTCCTTCGGAGCCCTGGTTTACTTCTACAGGACCTGAACCTGCAAAGATCACCCATGCAGAAGTGGTCTACAGTGTGGGACAGCAGAGAGGCTTCCACAAGGAACAGGGAGGGGACAGACAGGGTGTTGGGTCACCAGCGATGCTCATGTGGTGGCAGAAGCCCAGGGTGACATCTCAGACACACACATGCAGGAACAGGCCTTACCAGTTTGCCTGAAAAGCCAGTTTCCATGGCAGTGGGAACCCAGGTCTCCACTCCTAGTTTGCCCACAGGGCTTGTTTCACCAGGCCATTACTTTTAGCCACTTGATACCCAAACTGGGCACCAAATACCCTTGGGCTCCATAGTGTCCAGTTCCAGCATCCCAAAGATGGCACTGGAGGCCTTATCAGGACAGTCTCTCTATAAATACAGGGGAAGGAGACAGTCACACGTTCCTGACACACTGATTTCTTACCCTAGAAAGAAACAAACATGCCAGATCTCACAAGCTTTCAGACCTTCAGCAGGACTTGTCCTCACCCCAACAGTCTCTACGCAACAAGACAAGGCTCAGAGAAGGCAATTTCAGCTTCTGTCTAGCTTTTCTGCATTATTTTTGCTTTTCATGACTAAAAGACACTTCAGATTGGGTCAAAAGTCAGAGCGTGTTTCCTGAACGGCTTTTTTTTTTTTTTTTTTTAAGGACAAAAGACACAAACAATAGGACATTCATCAAGCATTTGTGCTATACTTATATCTCCCTTGTCATGTTATTGCATAACAGCAGAAAAAACACTATTCCCTCAAAATGTTCACAACAGTATTTATTAAAAACTAAGAAGATAAATGAAGGGGGAAAAAAAATCCTAATCTGGAGGAGCTCAAAAAAATAAACATTAGCAGGAGAGCAGAGCCTGGAGCTGAGAGCATCCTTCAACTCCCAGCAGAGGGGGCAAGGACTGGGAGATGCCAACCGAGGCAGTGAGCGATGGGGAGATGGGTGGGCACCCCAAGAGTTCCCCACTTCCCTAAGGACTGGGACATTGCTCCCCCGTCACTGGGAATGACTGGTTGGGATGCCCATTGGCTGCCACTGTCCCACTGGGGGTGCTGGGGCCTGTTTAAGCTCCCAGTTTTACACACCATGCCATGAACAACAAGCAAGAGGTGTGGTGGGAGACAGATTTGAGAGCCAGAACTCTTGCTTCCAAAACAAAATCCTCAACAGAAGCTCCATTTGTACCTTTATTTTTCATAACCAAGTTTGAAATGTGCTGAGGCCCAAGACAAACAAGGATTTTCAAGTAAGGGTGGACGGCAAATAAAACTCTTTCTAGATAAAACACATCCCTACTGAGCACTCTGATGTTTCCCCTCCAGCTGGTCTTTGCCCAGTTTGGGCCACTCAGGATGACAATCAAGCAGCAATCTGTCTTGCCTTGATTCTAGTTTTATTGAGCTGATGAGCAGATTTGCAACAAAAGCAGATGCAGGCAGCATGAATAGCAACAACCCACATGGGAACTAGGACCATAAATTCAGTCAAAGAGTTGCAAACCCATTATTTCTCCTCCCAACCCAAAGGCTAAAGGAGAAACAACTTTAAAAATCAGAATCCATGTGCATTTAATCCTCTACAAGAATTAGCTGGAACCCCAGTTGGTGCCCATCTTCCTTTCCACAGGGATGAAGGATTGGAAACCATCCGAATCTAAGACTGCCCCAAGTCTAGGAATTCAGGCTCAATCTTCCCCAGTACATTTGTTAAAAATAAATGAGGGGCAATCAGTCTCCTCAGGGATTTTAGCCCCTTTCAACTCTAAATGCAGCTCTGCAGTCACACGTATGATATGTATAAAAGCACAGCCTGCTTCAGAGCCTTACTTCTTGCTTAAAATAATATTGCTCCTGCTCTCAGGTTACGAGGGATCCATTCATGTTCAGTAAGGTCACGGGCTCTCTCTAAATCACTAATACAAAGGCTGGAATTGCCAGTATTTCAGTAGCAGCTCCTTTTTATTGCGGGGTGTGGATAAGAGACAGACTATTTGAAGGGGCTCTGGCCACACCTAGAGCCACGGCGCTTTGTCGGTCCTTATCGAGGGTGGCAGAGAGCAGTCTGCTCTCGGTGGGAGATGCTGGCTCCTCTTCTCCCACTGAGATCAGGCTGCAGCAGAACAAACCCCACCACGGCCCCACAGCTTCACCCATCTGACAGAGCTGCCCCTCTTCACCCATGGGAAGCATCCACTGCTTCTCCCTCTCCGCAGACCCCAGGATTTTAGTGCCTTGGGATCCTTACTCGGTTCCAAAAACTCATTTTACACACATTGGCATCTCTTCAGCATCACCCAAGTATTGCCCAGCTCCTTCTGGCTAACAAGGAGTCTCTAGTATTTCACCCAGCCCATCTCAAGCTATTTTGTCCCAAGTATTGGTAAGGTGCTTTCCATCCGTACACAAACACTGCTACAGCCACTGCACAGCACGTTCTTCCATTTAAGAACTTAAGAGCCAAGAGGCTCTTGGATGTTGGTGGAGCAAACAAACCCATGGAGTCAAAAACCCCTCCACATAAGGGGAGTATGTGAACAACAATAACTAATGAAACACGCTTTGGAGCTGAGCACGGGCCTCAGACAGTCGTGACAATAAACCCTATTATTAGGCAAAATAAAAGCGATGGCATATTTGAGAGATTAAGCATTAATAAGTGCCTTCACATTAAACAGCATTCATGACTTCCCCTGGAGGAACTCGGGGGAAGGGAGGGGATAGCAAGGTAATTCAGCTCACACTGGAACAGGGGAAAGGCAAAACTCATGCAAAGTAGGCTCCAAAGCCAGAAAATAAGGATGCAGTGATGACAGCTCGGCAGTGTCGCAGAGGAGAGACTGTTGGAAGCTTGGTTCATCCTACAGGGAAGAGGCTCCCAGGAGCAGTGCAGATGGACCCAGGCCTGCCAGGAAAGATGTAAAATGGAAGGGAAAGAGGACAGGAACAGGGAAGATTGATGAGAAAGGGAAGGAGAAGGGACAGCACGTGGGGCCCGGATCTGGCCAGTGCCCAAGATGCACACAGCGCTCGGGAGGAGAACAAAACCCAGGAGCTTGGTGGTAGACTCCTTCCTCCAGCTCACTGCTGCCCTTTCCTCAGATCATTCCTCCCCAACCCCCTGCAGGTCTCCTCTTCACAAGCCCCAGAGAGTCACTCCCTTTGCCACAATACAGGTCAAATAGCCTCATTTTGCTTACTGACTACAGCAACACCACAGCTTGAGCAGTGGATCCGTAGCTGGAATTCCCACTTTCCTTTTCATACTCAACAGCAACATTTATTACTTCTGCCTACATATGCCTGCCAGGCTCTCCATTACTACACTAGAAGATGCCATGAGGAAAAGCCTTAGTTTTCTGCCCAATTTGGAGACATCCATTGTTAAAAGCAACTTGTACAAACCCCTCCAGCGAGCCCCAGGGCAGCACGGTTTGTCATGCTGAGGAGGCAGTAGGTAAAAACCACGTATAAAGGAGTAATTCAGAGGGTGGAATTTGCTTAGGGTCGAGCCTGCCCTTGAATTCAGAGCAAGCAGGAGCTGAAAATGAACCACAAAAAGCAATTCTGCCTTTGGAGTAAATCCCAGCTTTGGGCCCACTAACACCTGATGTCTGCTGCTGGCAGAGAGCACGTGAAGCTCCAACTTCTGTAACACAACCAGCTTCGTGGCAGGTCTCACCTTCAACCACAAAGGTAATTCAGTTCCTGGCAACGCCTCCCCCATCACACCCAGGATCTGCAGTGGGAGGGTAATAAAATATTTGGCACCTGCAGGGAGCTCGTCAGCACTTTGTACAAGGTGGGTCAGCATTAGGGAAGGAACACGAGACACATGGACATCTCTCAGGTTTCCTTTGCTTTTGACCATATCAAAGGGAAGTCCACTTTCAGGTAAAAGTTGTATTTTTATAGAGGGACTCCTCTTGCCAGCCTGCACTGACACATAACCCTGAGAGATCCTCAAAGGCTAGAGCTAAAACCAACCCCCAGGAATCTCATCCTGCTGGATTAGCCCTTCTCTTGGGAAGTCTCTTTTGGCACATCCCTTCTGTCATCACTGTATCCTCAAACTAACCACACCATGAACACACCTTGAGCCCTGCAAACCAGGACAAGAACATTTTGTCACCTGGAAACCCAGTGCAAGCAAATTGTCAGCCTGGACAAATATTTCTGACACCATCAATGGTGCTGATCACCATTCCAAAACCTCTTAGTGTTTTTGCACTTCTCCCACTGTCATACCTCCTGTCACCGAGGTCCAACAGTCCCTTCCCTGGACAGGGACCCAAGGAGAAGACAACATGCACATATCCCCTCGGTTAGCTTGTCTTCATCTCTTTGGTCCCCTTCTTGTCCCCCTTCCACTCGTGTTTTGCTGGATCTCAGCCCAATGACAGCTCAGCACAAACACACCCCTTGCGGAGCCAGACATGTTCCAGGATTACAGGAGAGGCTTCTTTAGATTTTCTGAGCCATTTACAAACACCTCAAGGAATTTCATTCTGCAGCAAGTGACTTGACACGCTGATGAAATCCATCTGAAATTACAGCAGGCACTTCCAGGCAGACAGCCTGGGACAGGAGCTGACGGGGAGGCATAAAATGAAATGCTGACAAGTGGCAGAAAGCCTGGCAGCTCTGGATCATGGGGAGTTCAAAGTCACACACGCACGATTCAAAACCAGGAACACGAGTGGTTTCATCGCTTCTCTTGTTAGCGCTGAGGTTTTTTCCACAAACAGCAGATTTTAATACAGCCCTTCCTCCTGTGGACTTGTAGAATCTGTCCCTTACAGCTGAACCTCAACCTGCAATAACCTCACCAGCCTTCATCCTTCCTCATCATGCCTCAGAGCATCATCACAGATTGAGGAGCCACAGCTCACTTGGAGTGACACCAACCAGCCCAACAGGGACAAATCCACCTCCTCCCCAGGGCACGAATGGTGAAATCCCACCAACCACTCAAACAATTTAAGGAGAGGACTGAGGGAAGGCACCAAGGCAGAGATGAACAGAGACACCAGATCTGCTCTAGGAAGTGGGGTCAGGGCAGGTACAGCAGGGAAGCTGCAAAGATGGAAATAATTAGCCCAACTGCAGTGATAATCCTTTTAGCTTAACAGAAGGTATCCCTCAGTGCTCCCTTTCCTTGGATATTTAAAGAAAAGACACTGAAAACGGGAGTCACACCACATGTAATGACTGCCTTTACTAATCAGACTGCTTGGAAGGGAAAGATCAGCGGATTGATTTCCGAGAAGCACGGAGGGCTCATTAGACTTGTACAGAAAATCCACTCAAGTCTAAAGGCACAGATACATCTCCTCCAGACTCCAGTGTAAACTGCATATGCTTTCCAAAGGCACGTTAAAAAACGGCCTACAACCGGCAGATTTCAGTGCTAAACAAAGCTCCAACTCGTAGATGGAAGAGATCCACCCACCTGCAAGAAGAAATTCAGAGATTCCTTCAGTCCCTCAGGGCAGAGCCGTACCCACCTCAAAAACCACGCAAGAGGTTAACTAAAGGGCCATAATTCTCTGCAGAGCACCCCAGGATGCAGTGGATATTGCAAAGACAGCTTGGGATGGAGGGCTGTTCATGCCAAAATCCAATGCTGCCACTTGAGCATCTCCAAGACGGCGCTGTAATCCAAATCAGAGGGCTGCACCTCTGGCACAGCCTAGAACAGATGCTGAGTTTGGGGTTCCCCCTCCACCTGGCTATGGGGCAGGTACACAAAGGAAACAGCCTGGAGCTCTGTGAGACTTTGGCAGGGCCAACCAACAACCCACTGACCTCTGTCCAGTATCACCCACCCTAATTCCCTTACCAGGACTGATTTGAGATGAGTGGGAACACCTCGGCACCGCTCTGCAAGGATCAGCAATCCAGCTCAAATCAATTCTGCAATTACCTCCTTTCTTTTCTGTCTCCACGGGCAGGCAGAGCCCCACTGGCAACCTGTGCATCACAGCACTGCCTGCTTTATTGATGAGCACCCCCCCAACTGCAAGGGCATGTCCTTGGGGTGAGCCCCAGAGATCACACCAGCCCACCTCTGGATCTCGACGCCACCCTTAAATGAGCCAAGATTGCACTGGATGCACAGAAAAATCTAGAAAGCTCCAAGGGGTCTGCAGGATGAGCAAGAGGTCCCCCGAGAGCTGCTCTCCTCCTCCCAAGACATCAGCTGGTGCTTCTCTGAGCAGAGGCTGGGAGCAGCCAAGATGCTGAGCCTCGGGTTCCCCCTCCACCTGGCTACAGGGCAGACACACAAAGGAAACAAGCAATCGATTCCATTTTTTTTAGCAGTTTCAGCTGGTTTAATAAGGGTAAAGAAGTCCCTTTGGCTTTTGCCAGAAAGGGCTCACAGTGTATTTCACAGACTAGACAGGTCTGCACGCCTTAAAGCGAGCCATATACTCAGAAAGCACAACATGCAATGCTGTTATTTGGGGGCTGGCTGCTTTACCCCCCTGCAGACTCCCCTAAACCCACACCGTGCTCCAGCAGCTCCAGAGACAGCCCTGACAGCACACACCTTCCCAACATCATCCAGATGAAGGACCCACGGGAATGTCACAAGTCCTGGGCACTTCACCATCACCTTCCAGCCCCGCAAGCAGTAAGCTGACCCACCAGCCAACAGGCTAAGCAAACTGGGACATACTGGGAGTTGGGCAGAGGCCAGCACCCTGATTCTTTCTTGCCTAATTCATCAAGTGTCAGAGCAGGGCTACAGCTCAATCAGCAGCACTCCCTCAACAGATGCAGAGACAACCACCAAGCCTCACCAGCAAAACAAGCTTATTCTGCTCGAGTCAGGCTCAAATCTACAGCTTTCTTCCAGCTTTTGAATAATAGTCCTACTGGGAAAATAGGCAACAGCTATCCCCAGCGTCTCCCCTCAGACACCGCTGCGTGATCCCATTTTCAATGCTTTGCAAACCAATAGGGATTTGTCTGAAAGGCTGGAGACGGACACACCCCGGCACCAGCATCTCCCACAGCATCACCCAACGCCGGTACCGGCACACACAGACACCCAGCTGGTAAAGCTGTGTCACTGTAGGTGTAGGGACAACCCGTCACCCCCCTGCTGATGAACACAGGCTTTCGAAAGAAACGGCAGAGATGCCACCTCAAAAGCATTTTCAAGGTGGCTCTCCCGTTTCTAACAGCCCCATGATGCTGTGAAGCTCAGCTTCCCAATGAGGATAGAAACAGCAGCGAGGAGCAATCTGCTCCCCAGCTACACCCCTGCACATGCACGAGGAGCAAGGTGGTACCCAAACCCTCCCAAATCCCTGGCAAAACCCTGAAAAGTGACAATGCCAGATCAACAAGCAGGCAATGAAGAAGAGAGTTTTCGAAATGGAGCAGAGGATGAAAGGCAGAGTAAGACACCCACCTCACTGGCGTGCTACGAGTGTCCCTGAGTACATACACCCACCTCAGCCCTGATGTGGAACAAGCAGTTGTGATGTCACATTTCCCTCATTTTTATCCCAGGAGGACAGCTCTCCTGGACAGGGAAACAGACTTCCCCGTGGTTTTGGGGAAGGAAATGAGAAAGCTGCAGCACTACTTGTTCAGGACAGATAAATATGTTTACTTGGTCCAGCTGAAACTGCAGTTTATTAAGCACAGAGGGAATGGGATCATTTGTATAAAGTGCCCTGGGAAGGAAGAGGTTGGGAACAGAGGGCAATAAGGAGACCAAGAGGAACTGATGCAGGGTGAGGAAGGCTAAATTTAACACAGTACTTGAAAAGTACAAGTAAAGAGGGAGGGAGAGACTCAAAACCCATACGATTGCACTTGTCACCTGCATCTTGTCACCTGACGGGATTGAAACCACCTGCCCTCCATGGGGGCTCCCCACAGGGCACACAGAGGTCCTGTCACTTCTGTCCTCACCTCAGCTAACCCTAGCTGATGAAGGACAAATGTCCACATCTTATCTGTGATACCACCTCTGCCTTCTAGAGTAGCTAAAAGCCTTGATCTGCTAGGCAAAGACCCCAACGTCGTGATGTGTCTCATGTTTGTGTATGATGGGACCTTTGCAACAAGTTCACCTGAACGCTGCAGATCAGCAGATCCAGAGCAGGGCTGAAAAATAGGTCCTTTTAGACAGAAACAGAGTTTTCCTTTAAAGGCTTCAAACGATAACAACCATGCTTCACACTTTCCCTCATTAAACCAGGCAGAGCTGATTTAGTTCAAGCTTCTCACAGGTCAACTTCTGGCCACCTTGCTGTGCATCCACTGCACTGGATGCCTCCACACACACAATAATGGCCTAATTAAACTTTTAAACCACACAGAGCCCACCAGATATTTCATTTTAAGCTTTATGTGTTTAAGAGTCAACTGTCCTCAGGTCCTCTCATGCCACAAATAGGCTTTTGGAGGATGGAGTCCCAGGCAACCAACCAGGGGGACAGCCATGGCATTGTCCCAGAGCACGGGAGCTGGGTCTCAAAAAAACAAACCCCACCTGCATCTTAATCCCAAAGCCCTGAACACAAGCCTTCATTTCCAAGGGCATCCAGAAGCACGAGGTGCCTCTGCTAACACTAGGGGATGGCACAGGGAAGCATGCCACAGCCACATGCCTCCTTCCAAACACCATTAGTCTTTCTAGAGTAAGACTAAGAACATGCAATGCTATCAGGTGTGAGTTACCTGCCTGGAAAACCTCCACGCACTACAGTTACATCAGACAGCACCTTGCTTTTCTCCTTAGTTGCACATCTTGGGGGGAAAAAAAAAAAAAAAAATCAGCTTTTTGTATACCGAGATGGAATAAAGTGTAACTGGGTCAGATTATATCTCTTTTTGAGAGAGAATACAGTTTTAATACTCCTTCTCTTGAGTGCAGCCTATAAACACTCAACTGAGCGCTGTTTTGATTGACCACCTTGAAGAAAAAGGGAAAAAATTTGAATTGCACAAGGAAAACCATTAAACACTCCAAATCTGAGGTATTGACAGCAAAGATAAAACCCCTTCATCAGGTGCAAGCAGGCAGCCATTGCTCGACAGAAGGAATTAGTGATTCTGGGCAATGAATTTTGTTCTGCTCATTCAGACATGTGTTGGACATCTTGCCCAGATCCACACCGATGAAATGCAGGGCAGTTCAGGGATACAAATCGTTGAAGGGACAGCTTAGCTCATCTCAGCCTCTCCTTCCAGCTCATTTCTAAGCAAGACCAGCCTCTCGCTGCAAATGGAGCTGCACCTCGCATGGTGGTACCACCAGCAAATGGAAGGAGAAACTCCTTTTAAAGTGATGGCAGCCACCCTCTGCGAACGACACCATTTCCAACAGGACTGCATTTCTAGGCATTTAAAAAAAAAATGAATTAAAAAAATTCTCTTTCCTAACCAAATCCTCCCCCTCCTGCTAAGGCGGCAGAGGGGGATGCAGGCAAAAATCCACAGCCCTCACCTGAAGTGAGCTGTTTCTACTCCTTAGGAGTTTAATTGCTGGCAGGTGAGCCACTCAGCATGCCTGGGAACACCTGGCCAGAAAACTTCCCTTTCCATGCCTGTGGAGTTACACTTAAAACAAAGAAATAACCAGCAACTAAAAGAAAAAAAAAAAAAAAAGGCAAAACCCAAAAAGAGGGGTCAGCCCCGTGCCCCACCTGGTGTGATTTTAGGACAAGAAAGAAGAGGCAGCATGGAAAGAGGGTAATGGAAGGGACAAGGGGACAATTTCAGCGTGAGGCAGGGACACCTGCGAGGCACATCCAGGGACCACCAGTTACACCATCCCAGCCCCAAAACCACCGGGATGGGCACCAGCACCCCCAGCCCGGCTGGAAAACACCCGGGGTTTAGGAACACGGGAACTCACCTTGGGTGACATCACCGTTTAAGGAGAAATATGGGAACCCCTCGGGCGGGCATCTGGGGGATGCAACAAAGCGAGGCAACTCCTGGGTGCCGTGACCTCAATAACGCTTTCCAGCCCCCCAAAATTTGGAGCTGGGCGTGGACAGCTCCCTTTTCTGAACGACCTTTTCCTCACGGTTTGCTATTATTGATTAATTTATCGTTGCTAATTACAGCTGTCGTTCGCCCCCCCCCCCCCCCCCCCCCCCCGCCCCCCCCGGTTCGCCCCCCCCCCCCCCTCCCCGAGGGCGGCTGCAGAAGATGGCACCGCGCCGGGGCGGGAAGGCGCTGCCCACCCCTCCTGCCGCAGCCCCCGGCCCCACCTGCCGCAGGGAACGGGGCAAAAAAAAACCGGCGAACAAGGGGCAGAATTAAAAATAAATAAACTAAACCATCCATTCATCCATCCACCTCCCTCCCTCCCTCCTTCCCGCCACGGCGGGCACACCTGCAGCCGGGCTGCCGCAGGGGACGGCCCTGCCACCGCTGCGGCGAGCGGGCTACCCGGCCACCAGGGCTGACACGCCCCTCCGCGGCGATTTTTTGGGCTGAAATAGGTGGGTTTAGAGATTTTTATATATATATTTTCCCCCCCCCCCCCCCCCCCCCCCCCGCCCCGNNCCCCCCCCCCCCCCCACCCGTTTCACGCTTTCAGCGTGGAGGCAACGAAACGCGGCGCCGGTAGATAGGTAAGGGGGCAGTTATCCCGCCATACAGCCCCCCCCCACACACCGTCCCCCTCCCGCCGGCTGGAGGCTGTGCCCCTACCTGCCGCTGCAGGAGAGTCCGCACCGGAGCCGGGCGGCGAGTGACAGCGGCGACGCGGGCGGGGCGGGCCGGGGGGCGGGCGAGCTCCGGAACCTTCGCCGAGCCCAGGAGAGGGGGGGGGTGGTGGGAGGGAAGGAGGCGGGGAGGGGGGGGGGGCGGTAGTGCGCATGCGCCGCACAGCCCGTTCCCCCCCAACGGAGCGCTGTGCCCGGCGCACGCGCGGTGGGAGGGAGGAGCCGCCGCCGCGGTCTTTTGTCTGCGGGAAGAAATGGGCGCGCGCGGCCCCGCTCGGCAGGGGGCGCTCACGCGCTGCCCCCCCCCCCCCCCCCCCCCCCCCCCCCCCCCCCCCCACGTGAGCTCGGCGAAGGTTCCGGAGCTCGCCCGCCCCCCGCCCCGCCCCGCCCCGCCCGCGGTGTCACCAACAGCCCCCTCGGCGCCATTTTGTGCTCGGCCGGCGGTGGGTCGGGGTGCCCTGCGCCCACACACCCCGTTCTCTGCCCGGCCCAGGGGAGACGGAGACAGCATCTCTGCCAGCCCCGCCTCCCCTTCTCTGCATAGGGCCAGGCATCCCACACAGACACCTGCTCCAGGGCTTGGAGTCACCCCC
>BJBW01007777.1:0-19961 GCA_004320125.1 Scolopax mira
AAATGTAAAATTACAGAATACAAGACTGGTTTGGTTTTAACTCAAACACAGAATTAATACAGTATGATCTCAGGGACTTAAAGGACAAGGCGAAAGACAGAAAGGGGAAAGGGAAGAAAGATTGATTTCGAAGTCTTTCCTACTTTTAAAACATTTTTCATCTTCATTTTGATATTAATATTTCTCATTGATAGGAACATGAGTTGGCAATACAATGACATTTCTATCAATGTGAAAGGTAGAATTAACTGTACTACAGAATAATCTACCAAGTCTGTGGTTCTCTGGATATGCATAAATGTCAATTACAGTCACTTTAATTGCTCAAAAAAAGGATAACAATTGATTATATCCACCTGTTTCATTTCTTCTCCATCAGTAAATGTCTGGGTAAGCAGCCAACTTCTGACTACAGGAACATCAGTTATGTGGGCAGAAACATATATACATATGTTATTGTTTTTCCAGGTAATACTGGCAACAATAACAAATGAGTTCAATTAACTAATGATCTCTTTAAAACATGTAGCTTGGGTTCACATCTGCAGACAGAGTTCACATACTTAATGAGTATCCTCTATGCAATACCAAGTAGACAGAAGGAGGAGCAACCATCATGGAAGAAATTGGAACAATTTTAATATGGGAATTATTAAAGTTCAGGAGAATGCTCTTACAAAATATTAGTCCAAGTTTAGTTTCATATCCAAGGATGAGCATCCTACTATTACCCTGTCGTTCCTCAAGCAGTTTGTGGTTAGGTGTCAGCATCCCAGACTCCCAGCTCACCTTCAGACTTGGCTCCAGACACATCTCTATGCACTCTCACCCTACCACAGGCGATTCACAGCCTAAGCCACTGTTGTCTGTCACTTCAGAAAAACATGTTTAATTGTTTCATGACACCCTCTGTTATTGATACCTGTCCCTAGATTGCTTCTTGACACTTCTTGAGTCTTTCCAGCAGTACAGGATCTTAGTGACAACTCCATTACAATATACAGTCTCTAAAGCAAAGTCCTTGTTACACAGCTGAACTCCATGGTATAAATCTCTTTTCTTCTTCAACCCAATCATTTTTCAGTTGAGGTCTATTACACAGCTAATCTTAAAGTCACATATAATTCTGGTTGACTTCTAAGAGACCTGGATGAACCCTGGATACACATCTTACACACAACTGATTATCCCTGATGATGCACTTCTCTGTGTTCAATACTCAATGGTACCAAAGAACTATTTCTTCTGATGAATTTATGTCCACAGGAAGTTCTGATTAAACTTTGTTTGTGGATATTCTTTTTGCTGTTCACTCACAGCTGAAGGAGAAAGCTCCTTATATTCTATAGCAGCACATGGTTCACAGATATATACTGTTCATGCCACGATACAGTTTAAGATGTGAAAATTATGAATAGAAAAAAAATTTACAGGGAAAAAACCAAAGTATGATTTTACCTGCAATCAGCCTAAAGAAACATTTCACAAGCTCTTGAATATGGAATGCTGTTCTGCTTCCTTATGATTTATGAGGCTGGTAAATCCTTAATACCTTTAGCAAAGTCAGAATTATATATATATAATTAAATCAAACATTAAAAGATCTGAATAACACCAGAACAAAAGAAAACATTCTGTACTCTGCAGAGGGAAACACAGGCAGAACACCTAATGGATATTTAACTGGTGCAATCATTGAGTAAATGTGAAACTATTCAGTTTTCTAATGAATGCATATGTATGGATTGCTCTTCCACCTTTATGCTGTTATTTCTTATTTCTTTCCCTAGTTTTCTTTGGGAATTATGTGCCAATTAATCAGGATTACAACCATCCAATCACATTCACACTGCAGGAATATAAAATATGAAACACCGCCCTTTTTAGATGCAGATAAATGTGACAAATATGCAAAGCATCTGAACATAGCTTGACACAGAGTTAGTAGTACTTTTGATTTTCTTAAGATCCTGCTACAAATGTTTTAATAAAGAGTCTTGAAAAGCCCTCAAAAGCCTGCCAGACTAACCCTTTGACAGAGGCTAAGAATTAGCTAGCCAACAATGGGAACCTAAATACTTCTTCCTCTTTCCCAGTGACACTAAAGTATTTACCAGTAAGCATAAACTTCTATGAAGCTGTCCTGTACTAGTTTCCTAAAAAAATATTTGTATAAACAAACATATGCATACAAGGGGTGTGAGTGGGGAAATGATTAAACTGTACTTTGGAGACTTAGGGTGATTAGAGACTAGCAGTATTTCCCCAGAGAAATTTCTGCCATTGAGTGCAATGTTACCCACTCCAACAGCTTGCAATTTAGAGATTTATTTTGGGAATCCCCAGGAAGGATCCTGTCTCTAGAAACAATTTCTGATCTGCAGAGACACATCCAAGGATGATAAACCAGAGGCTCAGAAATTATCCCAACTTTCCTTTCTGCTTGGAGTAACCAAGAGATCCCTCCACAACAATCTTGTGTATGATTTTGTGTTTCCCAACATTTTCTATTTTTTTTTTCTCTGATGCCAGAATTACCACCCTTGCCCTTGGTTTCCCAGTCTCAGATAAACAGTCTATAAAATTGCTGCAAGAAGCCAAGTGCTGCTTTTCACACAGCCACAAGACAGACATCCTTTACTGAACATATTCTGCATACAGCATCCGTGCCAGCCTCCAAAAGAGAGAGATGATAATGTTCTCAGCTGAAATGCTGAGAAGTTCCTCTGAGCATAGACTGAAAAGAGGGCAGGAGTGGGGAGGCTCTAAAATCAGAGAGTGCATCACATATTAAAAAGTAACTTTTCAGCAGCGCGTTGACGAGGCTGAATAGCAGGCAGAGAAGGGGAGCACGCAGCCACATGGTATATTCCTGCCTCTGCCTCTCTCCTCTCTCTTTTGGTCCTTCTATCTGGCTTTCTCTCCCACCTCCTCTCCCCAGCACTGCCTTCCCCTCTCCCCCTGCCGCAGGCTGCAGAATGGGACACGCTTGTTCCCCAGCCAGCCGGCAGCTGTCACACAGCGGAGGCAGCCAGCAGCCGGTGCAAAGAGTGAGCCTACTCTGTCATTTAGGATGACTCACTGGAATCTGGCATTAATTTCTCTTTTTCTGGTAGTGGACGGAGAACAACCCAAAAGCTACACTGGACTAGACCAAGGTAAGAGATTTAAACGTCTTTTTTACGCTAAAGCCGCCTGAGGCTTTGAGGATGCCATGCTGTATACAAAAGATGGCACTGGAACGAATTTGGTGGGTGTCTGAACACCTGGCATTACATACCACCAGAGTGCCTTTCTGGTGTTAACCCTGTGCATGCCACCCAGCTACGCCCAGGGGGAGAGACGGGGAGAGCCTAGGGACTGCATTTTCTTCCCTTAATGCAACTTTTACAGCAGTACTGCCACCTGCTCCTGTGCCTAGAGGAAGCTTCTCAATATTGCTAAATGATCAGGGAATCTGTCACTGGGAATGTAAGTGTATCAGGCGTCTGTCATGGACTCTGCAGGGGATTCATTCCCACAGCAGTTGTTTCATCACTTTAATGAGTTGAAATTCCACAGTCCACAGAAACGTTTCCCTGTCATTTCCCCTCCCTCTGAGGGATTCTCATAGGATCATACAGAAACGATCCATTTTTGGGCTTTTCGAAAGTAGTGCTCACTGAAACCTCCAGAACAAGTCCGTAGCGCAGGCAGTGCTGCACTACATATTCTGCTTGCATCCCTCTCTGTGGTTTTTCTGCTGTGAATCAAAAATTCAGTGTTGCAAGAGGGTTTTTACAAGGACAGTACATGGCTCTGGCACAGCGATTTAAAGTAAAGGGAGAAGATTCTTCTCCCAAATCTGAAATCCTGTCAAAATTCCCTTCTTCCATTTTCTGAGGAGGTGCAGTATTTCAAGCAGTTATCTAAGGAGGTTTCTGCTGGGGCCGATTGACAGCTTTTAGTTGTGATTTTAATTATGAGATTTCAGTGAATGTCTGCAGTTTCATTTCTGTCAATCCAATGCTTCTTAGCAAATGGCTTTCTTCAGAAGGTGACACCTTTAAAATTAACCCACCATCATGCTTTCCTAAATCTATAAACAGTATCAGACTAGCTAGTGCACATTGCAGAATCGCACAATCTTACCTTCAGATCTTTAAGTGTCTAACTGCAGTGAAGACATTTAGTTTGGCTTACATGTTCTCTGTACAGTGGAAAGTGTTGCAATTTTAACTGGATGTACCTATGTTTCTTACACATTATACAATATTCTTCTGCAATGTCTTACACATTCTATTTGTTCTGATCTCCTGTGTACTGGCAATCAGTTTATAAGAGATGACTTTATAACCAACAAAGACCTGTCCTGACATTATTGCTATGAAAAGGAATCTCTACTCAAAGACGATGACAGGTCCCATGTTGATCATATCTATGGAAATGACCAAACAGTTATAAGCAGTTAACACTGGACACCATTCAGCTTCCAGGTAGTCACCAAGACCCACAGTCTATTGACCCAGCATGAATATTTTTGGAATGAACTCAAAGATGGCAGTAATAAATACTCCTCTTATTTCCTGCCCATGCAATATTTTAGATGGATTAGGGGAAAACAGATTCTTATTTCAGAGAATGTAAAGGACTTTGTTACAGATCTTCAGGAAGAGGTAGGACAACAGCTTGATCTGTTAGCATGGATTCTACCTCATTTTCCATCAGAATACGGTACATTTTTCCACTGATAAAAGTGGAAAGCATTGACCAGCATTATGCTTTAAGAAAATTTCTAATAATTTAGACAATTACAGAGACTTCAGTATATATATATTTTTTAAAAAATAACCTTTTCTCTTGGCATTTAGATGTGATACCTGACTGCAAGAGTATCTTGCAGTTATTTCCAGGGAAAATTACTCTAAAGTGCAATTCAAACAACAGATCATTGTGATTCTGTCTTTAAGCACTTGACAATATTCATGCTATTTTTTTAAATGAGTAGCTATTTATTTTATGCAAGCTCTTAGTCACTTGCTATTGTAGCACATGTCGTAGTCTCTAGGGTCTGAACAGCTATTTTTGAGCCTGTCTGGCTAATGTCTAGAATACAAAATTATCCTGTTCCCAAGTTGGGGTTTTCTGTTTTATTTTCGTGTCTGCAGAGATATAGTATATTACAGCTTTCATCAGTATGGCTCATTTCAGGTAGAATCTTCATCCATTTAAATGCAGATGATCTACTGTGATAACAGTTTATTGTAACTTGGCAACAAGAGCTAAAGAAATCAAGTTACATCCATCATGCATGCAAACTGTGTACTGTACTGCCCCATACTCAGCAAATTAAACCCTTGAGATAAATGACATTTTAAACTTGTGGACCAGTCAGTTAATATCATTAGTTGGGCTCACTGGTTGTCCTAATTACAGAAGTCAAAGGCTGCAGGAAGCAGCTGCAAAGTCAGCACATGTGTAAGGAGTGGTTTGTAAAGCAGAAACACATGCTTTAATTTGAGGCTTCTTTGTTGCAACATGAATTATTAAGGAAAAATATTGCACTTAATATCACTGTCAAAAAATTGGTCTGGCTACAGTCCAGGTGATAGGACTTGTATGGGTTGTGTGGGAGCCTTTCTGTAAATCTTCATTTTTGGTATAATACTTTTACCAAAATAAACATATAAACACTTTCAATGCTATTTAGCTATGATCAGGCATATCTGCCTCTTGTTCAAGACACATATCTGCTACACCAGAATCAGTAGGAAACATCCCTAAGATACAGACTCAACTCTGGCACTCTGATTGAGCCTAAAAAGATCAAACCACGCACAAAACAGCTAAGTGGAGTCAGGCAGTTGCTTTGATGGGTGGCCGAGAATGCCCTCAGCTCTGAGTTGCACATCCCACTTCACAGTTTACCTCCACGATCTAAAGTCAGGAGACTACTGTGGTTAGCTATGTGGATTTAGTCTTATAACTGATTTCATTCAGAAAAGATGAAGGTTCAGCCAAGTTCTTCAGCTCAAAAGATTGATTTATATAGAAGTTGCTTTGCTTCAGTTCTCACTTACTTATGTAGATTTCATTTGAAAGTAAAACCCCATCCAAAGATGAAGAGCAAACAACAAGTCAACAAGGTTTTACACATCAGGAACATATCAGCTCTTGATAACAACCTCTATAAAGTTATCAAATACATCTCAACTACTTAACAAACCATACTCTCCTGCACACAGACATGCAAAGATTTCATTCTCCATTGCAACAAACCCACTTAGTTACTTTCATGGTTCACTATTAATGTCATTAAGTGAGGCAGCTGTAGCTCTATTCATTGGACATGGAACAAAGTCAAGATTACCTCGTCCTCACTGCATAGTGCCTACGGGCAACATTTTGAACAGTTCAATTAATCATCAATAAAATGGTGTTTTAAGTTGAACTGTACACAGGCACTGATTTTAGAACAGGGGACATTTTGCATACTTGCTACAGTGCTTTAGAGGAACTTCTTGTAATACAGTCTCACCAATTACAATCAAATTTAATCTTAGTCTATTGAGGATGTTCACAGGGATGAAACTAAGGCATGTATGGTACGCAAATCAGGCATCCAACCTTTATGATTAGACATTACCTTTTGATGAAATATTTTTTTCTTTCCTCAGAGTAAAGAAGTCTTGGTTTCAAACATCCTGTAAATTTGGTATGAACAAAATTGGTTTTGGTATGAGCAAATTCGACCACACTCTTGTAGTATTTTCAGTCCAATAGAACTAGTGTAGGTTGACCACCTACACTAGTAGAGTACAACTAACCAAACCATAAGGCACTATGTAAGAAATGTGTAGTGTATCTCAGGATACATGTGTGAATGTAGTGTCAGAACCTAATATTATTACAAGGTAATATAGACATTTACTAAATCTTAATAGACTCTTCTTTAAACTAATGTCAGCAATTTTCAATATCTATTAATGATTTTGTTAGGATTAATTCCTTTTCCATTAAAATCTATATTATTTTTTTTATTTATTCCAAACAGTGCTTTGCATTTTCTCCCAGATAAAACACAGATGGTACCGTTTTCAAGGCATCATTTTAGTTCTTTCTTGCTCAAGCAAAATAAAAACAATATTGTGTTCACCACAAAGTAGCTTTTTCCATACTTATACGCTTTGTCATATAATTTGGTTTTGTGAAAACTGATGTCTTTCAACAAATGAAACAAAAGAAAAATATTTTTCTTCTTCTTGTTCATTTCATTAACATGTGAAAAGTCTTTTCACTCAGGATCAGCTTGCTTGCTTGTTTTTCTTTGATTGTAATTCAAATTTCCAAAATTATGAGGAAACTAAGTATGCTAGGCATGTATTCTCTATAGTTTTTGAGGCAATTTCATTATTGAGTTATTGGCTAGTTTAGGAATGCTGCGTTAAAGACAATCTGTGTGAATAAGCTAACAGTTCAAAAGGAAACCCTTCTGACAGCAAAGAGTACATTCTCTACAGCAGTTCCAGTGGATGACACATCTGGAACTGATCTTGGCTATACTTAACAAGTTCTATGAAGCTTTTGCTTCCTATTTCTCCCTAGTGTCTTTCACAACCTTGTCATGTTAACGGTGTGTGTTTAAGAAAAATGTTCTTATTCCTGAGGGCACCAGCAATGTTGGGTAACATTTAACAAAGCGTGCATCATCCAGGTGGTTTGTAGGTTACATAAAGTACTACAATACCATGATCCACATAGAGTATAATACCATAAAGCAACTAGACTAAAAGCCATGCAGGATAAGGTTTTGCTAACAAAATTATTGAGACTGTTAATTTCTAAGGAATCTTGGAGCCTGAAGACACACATTACTTGAAAATATATCATAAAATCATAGAATGATTTGGGTTGGAAGGGACCTTAGAGATCATCTAGTTCCAAATCCCCTGCCATGGCCAGGGACACCTCCCACCAGACCAGGTTGCTCAAAGCCCCATCCAGCCTGGTCTTGAACACCTCCAGGGGCGGGGCATCCATGACTTCCCTGGGCAACCTGTTCCAGTGTCTCACCACCCTCACAGGAAAGAATTTCTTTCTAGTATCTAATCTAAATCTCCCCCTTCCAATTTAAAACCATTGCCCCTTGTCCTTTCACTACACTTCCTGACAAAGAGTCCCTCCACGGCTCTCCTATAGGCCCCCTTCAGATATTGAAAGGCCGCTATTAGGTCTCCCCAGAGCCTTCTCTTCTCCAGGCTGAACAACCCCAGGATATAGCAAAGGATTAATTTTATGCTGCAGAGATACTGGAATTTTATAGGACAAGACTATCAAGATGTACAAGGGCACAAACAAAGTGTGGGGTGGAAGCAGCAAATGAGATATATAGCTCTGTTATAGACTTCTTTCCATCTTTTACAATTAAAATACTCTGGTTTTTTTTCTAGGTTCTAAAGATTATAAGTCCTGTCATGATATTTAAAAAGATAAACCATTCAAAAACCAGATGAACCTGTGTGCTGTGTGTAGATACATGTGCATGTATGACACCATAACAGTTCCAGATGCTAAAGAAGCAAAATACTGCCCTCAAAACATAAATAGAGCTGCAGCTTCAAAAATCACATTTGGTCATCCTTGAGGCAGGGTTGTAGGCAGAAATAATAAATTTAAATAGGCACACATAAATAGGAAAGAACATGGAAGCTTTGAGCAGACTAGCCTTTCTTCAGTTCCTAAAGCACCGACAAACTCTGCCTTGCTTACACCCACATCCTCACAACTTTACCATCACTGCTATATCATTTCTACTATACTGAATGCATAATAAACTAGAAATTATCCTAGAGAAATCGAGGACACAGTTCAGGTCATAAAACATAAGATCCTGCCTGCCATACCAGGATGCAGGTCAGGCTTCCTTCTTGGGAACACCACTACAATGGTGTGCAGCAGAGCAATGCCATGTCCCGTCAGGAGGCACCAAGAACCATGCATACTGCTCTTGGAGGCCAGGACAGAAAAGAATTGTGAACTGATAAAAGTATTAGGCTAATAAAAAAAGACAACCTCTATGTTACCGGGAACTACAGAAAGTATCTGCTACGTTATAGTTGTTAACTTCATTACAGCTGGTAACTGATTTGAAAGGAAAGGAAACAATACAGAAAGCCTTGTACTACTAAGAAAGCCAAATAATTCTACAGCGAATTTCTTCACCAGGGAAATGGAAGAAAGAGTTAATTAAAACTATTATCTATGGTCCGAAATATTAATCTGACAGTTATGTTTATCTTCTGTGAAACAGCTTTAATGATGCTATTTATGCCTTTACATTTTTCTCATTGTTTTCCTCACTGTCCTCTGTTGCCCCTAGTATTATTACACTTTCAATATTAGTAATAGAATAATTACTGTGCCTTTCTGCTGTTTAATGGGTTTGAAACCTCAGGAGTTCAAAATAATTAAGTTGGATATTTGTGCTTGCGATGAAGTTTGATATTTGATGAAAAAAAAAAAAAAACTAACAGAAAGATCCATACATATTAAAGCCAAATGGGACCACTGAATAATTGAGTCTTACTTCCAGCATACCACAGTAGCCCTGTAATTTCATCCATTTTTACCTGTATCAAGCCTAATACCTTGTATAGATAAATCCATTGTTATAAAAATAGTTTCAGGTCTTGAAAATGATAATACAGGCTGCAGGTGCGGGACCTTACAACTGCCGATTACAACAGAATGGGATCGTTTCCTTCTGTTCCCTGCATGTAACCCAAGCCAGCTAACCTAAAGCTTCCTACCTTGCAACACATTCACCCTGTCTACCCATTGCAATTTAATCTCAAAATCCAGTTCTCACAGAAAGGTAAGAGAAACTTAAAAAAGAAAGAGAAAGTGATTAGAGAACATGAGCTAGAATTCAACACAGATGACAGGCACTTCTACCGCTTGCTATTAAAAAGACCTATGTTATTAATAACTGGAGAAGTCTCAAGAGAATTGCAACAACATCACATTATTACTTTTTTTTTCCTCTGTCTGAATAATGTACTTTTCCTTCAACATATTGTTCCTAGATATCATAATGGGGAAAGAGGAAAAACTTCTGGGTTTAACAATAATCAAAAGTTTATCAGTGCTGTACTTCAAAAGGTAAATGTAAATGTTAACTCTTTATGCACTGTCTTGCAAAGGGGGCGTATAAAGATCTCTGGAGCGAAATGCATACATACCATAAAAAATGAAAGGGTGGCTTTTATGCAGTGGGAGAGAACAGGACCAGGAGAAATAATATCCCTGTGCAGCATTTTGGTAGGATTAACTGACAGAGAAAACTCCTCAGTCCCCTCCATTCTCTGTACTCCCTACTGACACCTGAAAAAGCTGTTTGCAGCATTGCTTTTGCTAATGAATAAAATAAACACAGCTCAGGGACAGAGTGAGAAACAGAGCACATTGGAAAATCAAGGAAAGAAATGAGAAGGAAGGGAAAAAGCAAACATATTTGCTCCCCTCCTTTACTCTCAACATTTCTCATACTTATAGTGGATTTAAGGAAGAGTTAGTAAAGAAATAAGGATCAAGATACAAATGAATATGAAAAGAAATACAAATGGAATGAAATAAAGTAGACGTTACAGATGTTATCTCCCCCAGCTCCAGGGCTGTCCTGTAGTCAATACTGTATGGGGGCTGGAACTAAAAGGTTTTTAGATCCCAACCTTCTGACAAGGCATCTGCACCTTCAGCTCAGAATCCTTGTGCAATGGAAGCAGGGATAATGCCTGCTTGGGGGTGGGGTGGGCATGGGGACTGGTGGTGTTGGAGAGCAGATACCTTAGCAAAAGTTGGTTGTCATTATGACATTAGCTTATAGTACGTTACAAAATCAATTCAACATCTTGTCAATCATCATTCTGAATTACTGCAGGACAAAGGAATTTTCTCTGTGTCAGTGGGAGAAGGAATATGAATTCTGATCGTTGTGTTGGACAGTTCAGTATCCAGAAATTGTCAAGACACCAGAATCCACACTGCCTTTTCATCTCCCACGGCACTACATAAGAGCGGGCACCCAGGAGCAGGGTCTTGTAGATAGAGGTGGTATAGAGCAATGGATTTTGTGATGCACAAAAGAAAGAAAAGACCTAGGAACAACCACTGAAATACAAAGACCATGGTGCAAACATCTCCTTAAAAATATTGAAACAGTAGAGTAGTATGTACTCTGCTGTAGATGTGTCATGTGCTGAGGAAAGAAACAATCAAGGGAAGAACTGTGGATACCAGTATAACATTAGTATAAAAATTGAAAGTTTTAGAACTAAGGGATTTGATTTTCGCATATTGTGACGCAGAGCCATGCTAAATCATGACAACCTTTTTACTGAATTTCTTGGATATGCCAGAGCAAAGCCTCCTACACCATTTAACCTGCTGGGGATGGGAAATTCTGTGATATTAACTGAGCATTTCACAGAAAGAAAATTAGAAGAAAAAAAAAACAAGAGGAAAACAACCCAATGTGTATTATTTAATCTATCATCAATCTATAGTTGCTAAATAACAGCTTTGTTTTTTATCCTCAGATCTGTAGTGTTAGCTCACAGTAACTAATATCCCATACATATACTGCTTCTTGATATGTTTTGACAGCCAGGAAAATGTTCCTCTGCCTGAATTTAGGAAACAATTTATTTTCTGAGGTGAAAATGTAAATACAAGAAGACACAAGAGAAATAGTCCAGTCCTCCTCTGGTAAATATGGTATTTAGTGGTACATACATTCAGTCCCCATTCAGAAACTGACAATCACACACTTTTCTGAGATTACTAAGCTGCTAATATGACTAAACAAAGTTACTACTAATTGTTATGACAGCACATGTGGGACATGCACAAAAGAGTAGAATAAACCAAGTTTTTCAAATTGCAGATGGCATGAGAATTGTGCCAGAGAGGGGACGGAAGTGAGGAAATGTAGACTAATGTCCTGTAAGTGCTATCTTGGCCTTCTGCAGTCAGTCATGTGTAATTATATTTCATGTAAATACAGTGCTTTCATCACCTACCTCCTTACTTCCAATCATTGCTTAGGGTGTAACTCAAAACTGCCAGCTCTTACATAGACCTATGTGAATATATATAACCAAACGTCTCCAATAAGCCAGGCAGCAGCTGACTCCAGGGTTTTAAAGGTCAATAATTTATTTTTAAAAAATCAATATATTTGTAACTCTAGCTAGTAAAAGCTTCCAGCCTAAAAATGTGCTTAAATGGATAATCCAACAGGGCTTCTTTCCAAGTCGCATGAATTTTCACAAAGCTCACACTTGTCAGTTTTCAAATTGTCAGAAGGCCTTTTATAACGGATGGGACTTTCTGAAGATTAATTCTGCTCCTCTCCAGGAAGCCACCACTTCATCAGCACCCTATTCACAGTTTATCACAGACAACGGATACTATTCAACAGCAACAGCTCAGGTACATTAAAACAGGAAAAGTGTGTAAGCAATAGCTGAACAATGGCATTTCGATGTGTCAAAGGGAAGCAGGGATGGTGTTGTGCTTAGCTTCCCTGAAAAGAGGACTTTCTTTCAGCTCTCTCTGTTTTCCAGCTGTTGCTGTAAGAATCATCACCCTTTTAAGAGAAGAAGGGATGGTCTGTGAAACAAGAAAAAAAGATTGAAGATAAACATCCTCCCTCCATTTGTATAAATGTTTGTGCAATAAATAAGGATGTGAATGAATGAAATTACTTGCCTTCCCTAGAAACCATGTGTTCACTTTGCTATGATATATTTAATTTATTATTTATAGGCCTAAACTTTCACATGATAATGGAGTGTTTTCAAGCAGGCTTGAATACTAGCATTTAACATAAGCATGATGGGAAATGTACTTCATTGAAAGAAATTAAAATAATTTGATTTCCCTTTGTGCTCCACCCCTTACTGTGACCACAAGCAGCAATAAATCACAATAATCAATGCCTAAATAAAATCTTAAAGGAAAGGTTACAGCAGGGTACATCTCCTGCAAGCAAGAAGATCCTACATGAAAATAGTTGTACATTGCCTTTGGTTAAGATTTTTAGACTCCAAAACAAGCCTCAGATATTCCCTTGTATGAGGGGCTTACAGAAAATGGGCTAGGGAGTAATACAGGCCCCACAGGAACTTAGTTTCCTAAAATCAGGTCATCTCTGGTATAAAATTAGATTCAATGTTCTGCTGACCAAACCAAAAAGAGGAGGAGTGATTTTTAATCAAGAATTCTTGAGTGTAATGATATATCTTGTGGGAAGTCACCAAGTATGGGATACAAACTTTCACAGTGGTTAGCTCCTTCCTCTCACCAACATCTGCTAACACTCATTTGAAGACTGAGCACAAATCAGAACTTATAAATTAACTGTGAGGGCCAAATCGTTTAAAGTCAAAACACGCAGCATGATTTAGACAAATGATTACGTTTTATACTTAAAGGGCATTCAGTGTAAGACTTACTTATCTACTTAATTCCTCGGTTAACCAGGGGTGGGGTGGGGGAATGGGAAAAGAGAAAAAGGAAAAAAGAACACACAAAGCCAAAACTTGCTTCAATTCAAATCACCCAAACATTCAAAATATGTTGGTAAAGTGGAGATTGCAATTATGAAAAAGTATGACGTAGCAACCTTAGGACATAATAAACAATGATCTTGAACAATAATTTTCTAAAATCAATTCTAACGATCTACTGTCTCACAATGCAGTATCTCTGAGGCCTTGAAACTAAATTCTGGGGAGAAGGAACCATTCCTTTCTAGTAATGAACAATCTGACCTTGACCAAGAGTTATCTGAGCAAAAAGACTAGACTGGAACAATGAGAAAGAAGGCTTCACAAAAAAACCCCAAAGTTCATTACTACCTTCTCAGTATTGCAGGGTATTTCAAATATTATAATAAAATATTGCAGAATATTTTATTATAAACTTGTTTGAACAACAGTAAATACTATTCTGAATTGCTGTAACCTGTAAACCTCTATCCACCACACTCTTCAGTCTCCCAGGGTCACATTCCCTGTGGATCCCTCTCCAGAGGGCTGGGTGTACACACTGACTAAGGGAGATCCTGCTGACCGCAGCCATCATATGCAGCAATTCAGAAGCATCTACTGCACAATCAGTCCCAGGATGCCCTTTCTGGGGATTGCAGGAATGTGTAAGGATGTTGGTAACTGTCAAAAAGGTTATAAAAGAGATTTTGACAACTCTGGGTCAGAACCTTCCTCTGTTCCTCCCTACTGGGGGACTAGGCCAATAGCGCAACATAGGACTTTGCTGGTTTGCAGTTCAGCAGGATGAAATAATCCTGTTCAAACCTATCATAAGACCTGGACAAAAAAAATTGTCTCCATTCCTTCAGCACCACAGTATGACAACAGAAAGCCCTATCCAATATAAAGGCCTGCCTATCTTCCTCAGGCTGTCTAACATTGATACAGGTTCATGGTGAATAAATGAGAGGTTGGGAAACAAGCTCCTGAGCTACTGCCGAGCTTTAATACTATGATGTGCAGACTGTTTACCTAGAGATGAAAATTGCAAAGAGTACTACATCCTCAGTCTGCAGAGCCTTTACAGCACAGGTGGTTTATGAACAGCAGTGTGGGAAGTACTAATGAGATCCTAACAACAGTGCTTTGAACACATCTGGCTTTTTGCAACTAGAGAAACTTCTTTTCATATGATACTAGGAACTTTGTTCCCAGCCAGGTCTCTTCTGGGATACAGTTATGGAGGAACTCCTCTAGCCCATCCTGCCATAGCTTTTGAGGTTTTACCACAGAGTTTAAAATCCAAATGAAATATCACATTCTTTTCCTTAGGGTTCTCCAGCAGCTGTACAATGGGCACTTGCAATGCTGATGCTGATGCCTTTAAGCTATCACAACAAACTTCTTGCATAGGCTTCTACCGTGATGCACTCCAAGTAGCATCTGTGAAACCAGAAGCAAGCATTGACTTACAGAGGGGACTCTATGTGACAACAGACACCATAACCCATACACACAATCAAGCAGCACTTCCAGGAATAGTATCATATGCATGTGCATTTATTGCACATGTGTCAGCTTTAATGAGTAATGATTGCTAATATGCATACTGGTTTGTGACAAACTGCTGTGAAGCGCATTGTTCTCATATGTGCTGGGGATATGAAGTGCCAGTTGTGATTATCTTCTAAAACTTCTTGGATGGAGAGCTTGCCAATCTGCATGTGGTATTTTGTGGCTGATTAATTTTATAGATTCTTCTAGGTAAGAACTCTCTGACTTGCTGAATCCAATATCAAATTTAATCAAACTCAAGTTGCTTGCTAATTTTGAGACACAGGGTGCCACTTTATTGGTTTCTGTAGACTGCTTGCTCTCCTTACATATAAATAGTTCAGACAAACCTTTTGACATACCTGTTTCTTTCCAGAAGAGTGGACCTACACAAGTTTTTACCTGTAAACTCCATGAATTAATTTAAGAACAGTGCAGCTAATTGATACATACTCACTTTTTTGTAACTTTCTAACAACTAGAAAAACAAAGTTCAAATAGAAAATAACTCGTAAACTGAAACATAGTGCAAAATCCAAGCATGACAAAAATCAGAATATTACTTGTCATGTAGACTGCTGACCAGGTCCTGGGCACAACGCTTTTCCACAAGCACTCAGCAAATGTTGCAAAGGTGCATGAATATGTGTCTAACCCTACATGGAACTGTGGAACTGAATAAGGATTTGTAGACAGTTCTGTTTCAGTATCATGCTCAACAAACATGTTGAGCCCATGCCCAGGAACCCATACTCTGTGGGTTCCTGGGTCTACTCCCTTTCTATTATCTCCAGTTTTCTGTAATCTCTTTGTGTAAGTCAACAAAAGCAGCTTCCAAGCCCCTGTTCACAGTATGCTAACAGTAACTACATGAGTCTTATGAATCTCTGAAAGTCATTCTCTACAGGATAATTTCTTTTTGCCATCTGATGTGGCATCTCTGTGCCCAGACTCATTTGAAGGTGTCTCGCCTTCAAATCATGCAACAACTGTAAGAGAAATAGTTCTTTTAATTTTGTTTTTGGATTCAGAATTATTCTCCCTATATGGTCTGCAAATGACAAGCCCACTGATTCTTTCAAATTTGGGGTTTTATCCTCTTGCATTTGCAAGTTTGCAAAAAGCTAACAAGAGCATTGGGGATTATTTTGCGTTTTACTTTTTTCCTGCATGGATTATTATATGTCAAAGACACAAAGAGACAATTAGCTTCTCTGAGGGTCTTTGTTTGTTTTTGTTGTTGTTTTTAAGTTAGGCTGCCCACTGAGGACACCCAGATTCTGCAGCCCTTGAAGCAGAAAAAACCATCCTTTTCAATATAGGACAATGAAGATTTTTGAAAACGTGGAGACTACACAACGCATAAATAAATGGCTTATTTGTACAGCTAAGGCAGGTTTACCTTACCAGCTTAACTGGTAAGAAAATGCATGAAACATTTGCCAGAATCACCTTCTGACAAATCATAGTGAGCGGAAGGTCCAGAAGGAGTACTGACAAGCACTGATAAGCTACATAATCAGGACTGTTTCACAGACAGACACTAAACGGCTTCATCTAGGAGGAGAATCATCTCTGCTGAATGAATCTCTGCTACCTAGAAAACCATGAGAAAATGGACATAAGAAAAAAAAGGAAAATGAAAAAACACATTTTAACTACAGAGAGTTTTAGTTATTTTTCTTAACACTGGATATTCAATAGCAGCCTTGCTATAAAACTGAAAAACTCAGAAAACTACCAACAGCAATGGACTTAATTTGTTGATAAGTCCTTTAAGAAAGGAACTGAGGACAGTCCTTGTGCTCATTAAAACTGGCAGATATAGCTCATTAAGGAAGCTATACCACCTCCCAGAAAATTAAAATTTTTCAAATTCCATGACTTTCCTTAAATTACAGTATATGAATCATGAATATTTTACAGATCATGACAATGCTTTAGAAACAGTAGCTGATCATCTCTGATAACTCCCATGAGACACGTGCTTCTGTGTTTGAATTTAGTTTAAAAAAAATAATTGAAGTGTCTGAACATTAATTAGGCTATTTCACATATTGATATGAACATATATTTCAAATATATATATATGGGCATTTAGTGAGGAAGGATGATGAACCAATGTTATATGCCAACACAGGTCCTATTCTGTGTTCACACAGATGGGCCATCTACCAGCTTCTCCTTCCCATCTTCACTCAGCAGATAACAAAGGTGTCTAGCACATACCAGCCTGAGGATCTGATAGCTCTTTTCTTGTTTTTGAGGCAACACTGTGAACCTACAGGAAGCTTCATGATAGCACTGTGGTCAATATATTTTTTAATGGCAATAAAAAAAATAATATCAAAACCTCTTATATGTAATGAATAATTTCGCTCTGACAGTTGGTACAGAGACTGGAACTGTGGGATGACTTAATTCTTGGTACAACTGCATTATGCCCTGGCCAAAACTACTTTCAGATCAGTCACACACTGTCATTTGGAAGTCCTCTGACTCTCATAGAGAGTTCTCACAGATGCTAACTTCAGAACATCTTTTGAAATGGAAAATAGCTGGATAAGAGTAAACAAATCCTGCATTTTCAACCAGGTATTTTTATTCCAACACATGATCCGAATTTCCTGCTCAACTAGAGCAAGCTCATCCTATTGATTCCCCAATCCAGGCCTTGCTAGAAGATGCTTTTCACCTGTCACTTCTTTAGCCATCTCAGCAGTCCAGTCTTTCCTTGTACACACACCAGTCAGAGGACCAGAAGAATTGTGCTTAAATGTTATATATGCCAAGATTTTCAAATGGATGCTCTTTAGGAAAACCCATGACATTTACCTCAGAGGGATCTTTTTAGACATCTCCTATGAAGTCACCTAGGATGATTTACCAGTGATGCAGCAGGCTAATGCCTATAGTAGGGACAGCACAGGGTTTCCCATGCAATCACACTGGTTGTGCCAGCCTGTAAGATCAACTATAGATGTATAGATGTTTTCAGTAATTTGTATCAGGTCTCCAGCAAAAGACTGCAGGTTCCAAGAGGCTCAAAAGCAGCACTTTCAAATTGGGTTGTACTGTCTTGCCTATGTTTTTGACTACAAAAATCAAGTCATCAAATTAATGGTATTTGCTGGTTTTATCTAAGCACTTGTAACACATGCTTTGGCTATGATAAGCCAATTAGAGTCTTTTGAGACCTAATACCATCTGTCGAATAACTCGCTGGCAGTCCAGCAGGTACCAGTCTCTCAGTTCCCCAGTGGGTTTCACATTTTACCACTTAGTACTCACAATTACCCTTCCCTGTGCCAGAATGGAAAAGAAAATGATGAGAAAAGCTTTTAGTCATTATTGCAAGAAGAGGCAGAAGAGATAAAGCATCCATTTGTGATGTGTAAAGTTGGTTTTTGCATATCCATACTCACTGTATTTCTGATTTTACCTTGAAGAGATGTAGGTTTTTAGTTGTCATAGCAACCATATTAACAAATAGCAGCATAGATTTTACACAAATTATGTGACTGCCAGGAGTAGGGGATAGTCTAACAGGTTTTTATTAGCTTCTCCCCTGCAGCCCCCCCCCAATACATACTTACCAGCTAACATAAATCCATCACTTTTGCTCTTCCTTATTGCACACTTCTCATTTCATAATAGCAAAATTTTTTTAAGAGGATATACCCATACTACAAACCTCTAAATTTGATATACCTTGTCTTCCATGTCTGAAAAAGACATCACATGATTGCAGCATTCTTTAAAAGGCATAAACTGATTTGCATTAATGCTTCTCTCAGTGAGCTAACTGGGGGACTATAAATCAGTTCCTGTCTTCAGGATTACTTAGTGGTTTTGCTCTGAATCAAAAAAGAAAAGGCAAGGCAAAAGATAATCTTCCAAGACAGATGGAAATGGGAAGAAAATGTTCTGTACATCATCCCAAAATTAATGATGAATCTGTTGGTTCCTTTAAAATGTAAAGATTTATAAAGGCTAAATTACACAGCCTTCAACACCTGAATGTTTCTACTGCAAGGTTTTTGTGGTTCATATGCATTTCTTGAATAAATTACTGATTGTCCATTGGATTAAATATTAACTTTGGCAGATTTTCTTTCTAGAGAGAGCAAAATTTAATTTTAGCTGAAGCATAATAGTAATAACAGTTTGCACTTCTCTAGTCCCTTCCATCTTCACACTTCCTTCAAAGCAATTCAAATATCAGTCAAAACTATTAATTTGAAATATGTCCACTTTTTCAGGATAAAGAAACTAAAACCCATCTCAAAGGGACAGGAAAAGTCTGCAGCATGAAGAGGTGATTAACTGTTCTCTACACCTAAACATTTGTTCAGCTATCTATCAGCTGCATAAGACAGATGAAGTTTCCTAAAAAATGTCATAAAATAAGCAGAGAATTTATAGATCTATTTAAATACAACCACAGTGTATGTGTACAGACACTTGCTTTAAAATACCCCAAAAAACAACACAGGTGGCTGAAGGATTATTTTGAATTCATCTCATCCCCTTAGCCAAAGGACCAATGCACATAAGTATTATACTAGATTAAAAATGGCTTTCTTCCAAACACTTAACTAGCACCATGTCAAAACCTGTTCAACAGAAGTGCACTCTTATGATACCTGAGAACCTTCAGGAGGCTAAGTTGTAAAGGCGTTGAGTGTTGCAGATACCATTCCAAATCATCACGCCAGATCGATAAGTAAATTGTTGCTGGTTCCGATCCTGTAATTTGCAACACTCGTGTTCTGTCCTTTTTTATCAATTCCGCCAGATTTTCCGCTTTTTCCTGAATTGTTGTTTTTGGTTGCATTTTTGTGAACAACCATTCTAAAACCTTGACTGTCTCCC